>PVJD01001892.1:0-232686 GCA_004026545.1 Mormoops blainvillei | reverse complement strand
ATGAGCCCTAGAGCTTGGGACAGCAGAGTTGCTGGCGGGGGTGCTGCGGGAGTGGGTCTGTTAATGGGACCACAGGCGAAACGCTCTCATGGTGCTCCCGACTTCCGGGACCAGCTGAATGCCAGTCTGTTCTGAACCAGCACTGAGACCGCTTGCAGTGCTTTGTGGCCATACGGCTTACATCTGAAAAGTGTCACCCATGACTCCCTCGAGGGTAGGGCCCTGAGGAAAAGAAACTTAATTGAGTATAGAAATAGCTACTATCGTTTGAATACATAAATTTGTCAGGCACCATACACCTGCCATCCGCAAAACAACAGCCCTCCCTTTCTAGGGAGACATGCCCAGGTCGACCCAGTTTTTGTAGCCGGTGCCCTCTGAGGCCAGCCCCAGCCCCAGCGCCAGGATGGACTCCGTCCCCCTACTCCGATCCACTCCTGCCCCACCTCTTTCCCCTCCACCCATTCATCTCACTGCCCAGCGGGTATTTACTGAGGGCCTACTCTGGGCCAGGCACCCGGTAGGCGTTGCAGATTTTCTTAAGCTGAGGATTAATTCAACTTTACTATTTATTTTTGCTCCCTGGATCCAGCAATTCAAGGTAAAATCTGCTTCCTGCTGCGTTGTTGCTCGTTGCCTGCCCACATGACTAGCTTTTGGTTAAGTCTTTGGTTTTCCTGACGTGCATCAGCCAAGTGTAGACCACGTGTGCCTGGACTGCTGTGGCTGTGACTTGTCCTGTTTGCCTCTCGCTTCTCTTCCTTTTTCTTTCTTTCTTTTTTTTTTTTTGTATATTTTATTGAGTATGCTCTCCCAGTTGTCCCGTCTTCCCCCCACTTTATCCCCTCTGCCCTGCACCCCATCCCATCATCCCCACACCTCTTAGTTCACTTCTCTTCCTTGAGCTGAAGGAAAATGACATAAGAAAGGGCACTCCTCCTTTTCAGTGAGCACTTACCGTGTGCCCCGCACTGTGCAAGATCCTGTGTGTACATCATGTGGGGTCATCTTGTTGCAGCCCCGTCACTGGGTTACAGATGAGGAACCAGAGGCCAGAAGGTCAAGTACATTTTCCAAGGTCGCCCAGTTAGTAAGCAGTGGGGTTAGGGTTTTAATCCAGGTCTGGCAGACTCCGTAGGCCGTGCTCTTTACCGTGCTGCCTTGCTTCGTGACCCGATCTGCCGCGTGGTGGAGATTTGAGGGTGCGGTGTCAGGGGCAGAGTCGGGGGAGAGGGAATGAGAGCCCTGGGCTGTGGGTGCAGGTTGGTCTATCAGGCACAAGTTGAACAGTTGACAGAGTGGGAGTGAAGCAGTGGGAAATGGAAGTACCCACTCAGGATGCGCATACGTGTGCATCCCTGCACCCACACCCCCGTCTTCTGGTTTCATGGCCCCCGGGGCCTCCTGTGGCCATTCTGGATGTGGGGCAGTGGTGGAGATATTCACAGCATGACTGCATCCTGCATGGCTGACCCCTGACCCCTTAGGCTCCTATTCCAAGATTCCAGGCAGGGGAAGTACAGTGAGCCAGGTAAGCAGGTTTGGAAGTCCCCGCCTGGCTGTACCGGAACGTGAGGCTGTAGGCATCCGACACAGGGCTGTGCCTTGGGCGTGCAGCCTGGGGTGTGCAGCCCCAGGGGAGAGAGTGACTTGCTAGGAGAGGCGAGTGCTCCCTTGCTGCAGGCAGCCGGTCTGGGAGGCAGGGAGTCTCAGCCGTATTACCTTTTCCTTGACACCAGATGGCTTGCTGGGGATGTTCCTCAAACGCCTGTCGTCCCAGCTCATCCTGCTGCAGGCGTGGACGTCCCACCTCTGGAAAATGTTTTACGATGCTCGGAAGCCCCGAAGTCAGATAAAGAATGAGATCAACATTGATACCCTGGCCAGAGATGAGTTCAACCTCCAGAAGATGATAGTGATGGTGACAGCCTCGGGCAAGGTGAGGGGGCTAAGCCCCAGGCGCCACACCTCTGAGGCTCTGGGGTGTAGGGGAGAGCTCGCTACCTGTTTATTTGTTTATTTGTTTATTTTTCAGCTTTTTGGCATTGAAAGCAGCTCTGGCACCATACTGTGGAAGCAGTATCTCCCCAATGTCAAGCCAGACTCCTCCTTTAAACTAATGGTTCAGAGAACTACTGCCCACTTCCCCCACCCTCCACAGTGCACACTCCTGATAAAGGATAAGGTGAGGCCACCTCCGATTTGAACCAAAGTGGTATGGCGTTTGGTGTTTTGTGACTTAAATTTCTCCTGGGCCTTTAGAGCTGTATGAGAGTTAAAGATCAATATTCAGGGGTTAGAACTATGTTTCTTCCAGTCCTTTTCTGAGTGGACGGGCCTTGCAGGACTGATGTGGAATGGACTGGAAAGTGGCGGGGACCAGATCTATATATAGTAAGCCAGCTAGCCTTCTTCCCAAATTCAGGTGGCTGTGGGTCGCTGAGTGGCTGCCTCTCATCTCCAGATGAGAGAGAGCAGGACATAAAGCTATTCATTATCTCTGCGTCCCAGAATTAGATGGACTTTTTTGGGTTCATTCCAGTACTTTTAGAAGGGGACTGGGAAGTGTGCTGGAATGGCCGCCTGGGGGCTGCTGAGGTGGTTCTTGACCATTTTATTTGCCCCTCAGCCTGTCCAGTTCTTGATTAGCTTTGGAGTCAAGAGAAGGTTTATTTTCCTTTGATACATTAATCTAGAGGACCTTCACCTTTAGTGAAGACTATTTTTTAAAAAATTTTTATTTATTTTCAGAGAGAGGGGAAAGGAGGGAGAAAGAGAGGGAGAGAAACATTGATGTGAGAGAGAAACATTAGTTGGCTGCCTCTTGCAAGCCCCCAACCAGGGAGTTGGCCCTCAAACCAGGCATATGCCTTGACTAGGAATCGAACCAGTGACTTTTCAGCTCACAGGCCAGCGTTCAATCCACTGAGCCACACCAGCCAGGGCAGCCAAGACTATTTTCAACAAAGAGGGTAAAGACTAAGGAATCAGCACATTTGAGCTGAAGTCCCAGCTTTCCAGATTTACTCCTAGGATGTGCATTCCCTTCAGGTTGGTGAAATCTGACAGTTTGCCCATTTCAGGAGACAGGAATGAGTTCTCTCTATGTCTTCAATCCCATTTTTGGGAAGTGGAGTCAGGTGGCTCCCCCAGTGCTGAAGCGCCCCATCTTGCAGTCTTTGCTTCTCCCCATCATGGACCAAGACTATGCCAAGGTGTTGCTGTTGATAGATGATGAGTACAAGGTATGACATCTTGAGTGGGGCTGGAGAACATTCAAGAAGAATGATGTGTGGGAAGGGGTGGTCAGACAGAAGCCAGTGGACCAGAGATGGGAGCCGTCTGCAGTCAGTGCATGTTTGGGCTTGAAGGGCTTCTGTAAGTGACTGGATTACTCTTTCTGTGCTTGTGAAAATTCAGGGTCTTAATAGGACTAAATTTAAGTCCTAGTTGAGTTTAGTGGGCTAATTTTTTTTAAGGTTTTCTGTTTTGTTACGGCTCTCTTTGATGGGAAATGCTAATGTGTATAGAGAAACTGCTCAGAGACTCCTAACCTTTTCCTTTAACTCTTTTCTTGGGCGCTCTGGGGTGTCAAAGGTCACAGCTTTCCCAGCTACTCGGAATGTCTTGCGACAGCTACATGAGCTGGCTCCTTCCATCTTCTTTTACTTGGTGGATGCAGAACAGGGACGGCTGTGTGGATATCGACTTCGAAAGGTAGGGAAGGGGCATCTTACCGAACCTTTGTAGGACAGATATGCTAAGAAGTGAATTCTGTTGTAAATTTAGATCATAGTCGTGATGTCTGATTCAAAGTCATTTTCTTTTTATTGATTTTTTTTTTTTAGAGAGGGAGAAAAACATCAATTTGTTGTTACACTTATTTGTGCATTTACTCATTGATTCTCGTATATCCCCTGACCAGAGAGTGAACCCACAACCTTGGTGTATCAGGACGATGCCCTGACCAACTGAGCTACCTGGTCAGGGCTTAAAGTCATTTTCCTAAATTTATTGAGCAGCTACGACATGGCAGGCATGATCAGAGGTATTGTGGAAGGAACAGTGAACAATAGACAAAGTCTCTGCTCCATGGAGTTTTCATTCTGCGTTCCTTTTTATGGCAAAGAGAAGGGACATTTTCCTCCATTTTGGGGAGAGTGGGAGGTGGGAATGGGGGTTGAGTAAAATTAGTTTCTATATGAAGATGATGCTATTAACCCACTCTTGGCAGGATGTGTGCTATGAATTTTATTTCTCGAAATGGGGTTGATTTGCTCTGACCCTGACATTTGAGTCCAGCTCTTGCATACAATGATACACACTGCTGAGAAGTCCAGCTCCGAGGTTCACTGGCCTGGTCTCGGTCTCACTAGTAGGGCTGCATTGAGGAGTAATTTATGGCATGTGTTAACCAGATGACCCTTCCACCCTGCCTCGTGGGGCCTTTAGAGAGGCACTGTGAGCTTGGACCTGGTTGCCTGTGTGGGGAACCTCACTTACTAACTTTGTGACTGTGGGTGTACGATTTCTCTAGCCCTGTTTTCTTGTTTGCAAAATAAGATGATGATAGCACCTACCTCACAGGGCTATTGTGAGGAGTTAGGGAATTAATACATATAAATCACGTAAAGCAAGGCCTGCCACGTGGTAAAATGCCCTTTTCTGAAATTTTGTAACGGCCAGCCTTTCACATAAACAGCATAGGGAATGGCCTACCCAGGAAATATGTTCTTTACCCTTGTGGGTGAAAAAAATTGCCCTTCCAAGTTGAAAAAGGAGACCCTGAAAGAGACGGTTCTCTGTGGGCACAAGGGGGAGCAAACTGGAGTGTGGGTGTCACGAATCAGTGGAGTCCTGAGGATGTCATCAGAGTCGGCGCTGGCCAAGGGCAGGCAAAGGAGGCAAAGTATATGTGGGGAATAGGCCAAGGTGTCTTACGGTCTTTGACCTCTGAGTGAGTTTACTGGTGACCCTACTCTCTGGAGGTGTTTTTCATTGTAGAAGATTAAATTGACGCAGAAGTCACAAGCAGAATGTGAATGGGCCCTTTCAGCCCCATCCCTAGCTGCTCCCCCAGATGGAGCGCCAGCCAGGAGTTGGCTGGTGTCTTCCCACTGTCTGCCCTGTGCATTTGTGGCACTGTGAGCAGCTGTGTGGCCACATGTACGTGTGATGCACAGATAGTTCCTCTTAGTGAAATGGAGGTGATCTGTATTTATTAATAGGAATTTGATTTTTTTCCTACCTCATTATTTTGTTAAACCCATTTTTATTAAAGTATAATATTTAGGAAAAGTCCAGAAACGTTCATAAGAGGAGCATTTGTGTGCATAGCCGTTGGATCAGGACGCGGAACGACACAGGCACCCCAGGAGACCCTTGGTCCCCCGTCCCCTCCCCCTATAATAACATTTAACCATAAAACTTTGCTTATTGGTTTCCTATGACTATAAGGAATGCTTTCTATAACATTTTGAGGTCCCTGCCAGCTCAGTAATTCACTGTTGACCCAGTGTATGGATTCTTTGATTTTAGTAGTAAGTGGTAGATTTTCTTTGGGTATTTCCTACTCAGGTAAACAATGGGATGCTGTTGAATAATCCTCTTAATGGCTTTAGTATCTTTTAAAGCAAACAGAGTTCTAAAACTTCTTCACAAACTAGGTCCTTATTGGTGTTTTTCTGCTCCTTCCTGCTCAAAGGCTGCAAATAATGACCTGTAGAGTGGGTCTAGCTGTAGCCGTGTTGGGTCTAGGCGCACCCTCCTGACCATAGGGGCCGGCTGTTCTGCCTTTGCTCTAGGATCTCTCCACCGAACTGAGCTGGGAGCTGACCATTCCCCCAGAAGTGCAGCGCATCGTCAAGGTGAAGGGGAAGCGCAGCAGCGAGCACGTGCACTCCCAGGGCCGTGTGATGGGCGACCGCAGTGTGCTCTACAAGGTGCGACACAACAGTCTGGCGCAGCGCAGAAGGGCAAGGGTTTGAGTTCTGGCTCTAGAATTTGGTAGGTGAATGACCTTGAGTGAGTCATTTCATCCCTTTGAGCCTCATTCCCTGCCTGCGAAATGGACGCTCTGTGCCCTTCTCCAAGGGTGGTCATGAGATCACATGAGAGACTCGTGCTTAGCCTGGGGCCTGGCATATGGCCACTGCCCAGTAGATGTTAGCTGTTGTTATTATTAGTGCTAGTACTGGTAGAGCTTTCTGTGGTTATACCTTAGTTGACCCATCAGAGACTCCGTCTGTGCGACCTAGCACTCGAGTCAGTAGTAAAGGGTGGGAGATGGAAGGGGACTAGCAGGCTGCAAAGCTGTCCTGTGAGAGAAGGTAGTCATTGCAGTAATGGACATTAATCACACCCTCTGGCACAGCAGAGACTGAGTGAGAGGAGGAGATGTCATAGACCCAGGAACTCGACAGGGAAGCGCTTCGCCACGGGTGAGGTGGAGCGCAGCCTCCAGTTGCACCATCCAGGATCAGACGTGGCTCTGCCACAGACTAACTGGTCATCATGGGTGATTTGCCTAGGCCTCCTGAACTTCTGTTTTCACTAATATAACGGAGGCAGTAGTGTCTGTATGTCACAAGATTATTTTGAAGATCAGCGATAATATGTAACGTGAGTAGAATGGTGTCTCCCACACAGTTAACGTTATCATTAGCACTGTCAACTTGGAATTTCTGTTGCCGGGTGTCTTCCGTGGGGCCACTGTCAGTTTTACTCCTTCAGATTGACCAAAAGCACATTTTGATCTGTACTAGAAAAAAATTTACTGTGTAATTTCCTCCATATGAGGTAAAATATACTGGAATACTTGTGTTTTTATATGTGAAAGCCTAATAGGAGTAGAGCTCTTGGGATTCGTGTTTATTATGCAGATTTTTTAGGTTAGTCTTCTTTTATTTTTTTAAGATTTTATTTACTTACTTTTAGAGAGAGGGGAAGGGAGGGAGAAAGAGAGGGAGAGAAACATCAGTGTGGTTGCCTCTCACATGCCCCCCACTGGGGACCTGGCCCACAACCCAGGTACGTGCCCTAAATGGGAATTGAATCGGCGACCCTTTGGTTCACAGGCTGGTACTCAATCCACTGAGCCACACCAGCAGGGGCAGGTTAGTCTTTTTTTAAATTAACTTTTTTATTTTGGGCTTAATTTTAGATTAACAGAAGAGCTGCAGAGATAGTACACAGAATCCCATATACACCTTCTCTGGTTTTCCCCAGGGCTATGGTACATCTGTCTAAAGTAAGACCAACATTGGTGAAACACTGTCGACTAAACGCTAGTATTTGGGTTTCGCCAGCTTTTCCATTGATGTCCTTTTCTGTCCCAGGATCCCGTCCAGGGCCCCACATTGCATCTAGTTGTCAGGCCTCTTTGGTTTCCTCTGCCTTCGACAGGTTTTTGGTCTTACCTTGTTTTTCACAACCTTGGTAGTTTTGAAGAGTACTAGTGAGGTGTTTTGAAGAATGTCTCTCAATTTTGCTTTGTCGATATTTTTCTCATGGCTACACTGTGGTTAGGGGTTTTGGGAGGAATACCACAGATGTGTAAAGGGTTTTTTTTTAGTGCCAATTGGGTGCCAGGTACTCTTTACACACTGGGATACATCAGTGAACAAAATAGACAACATTTCCTGTCCTCATGAGGCTTTCATTGTATTTGGAAGAGGCTAATAGAGAAAATAAATAGATAAATTAGATAGCATTTTAGAGGGTGAGCAGTTCTATAGAAAAATACGAAGCTGGGAAGAGGAAAAGGGAGCATGGAATTAGAAGGGGTTACATTTAACCTAGGGTGGTTAGGGAGGGTCTCCTCGAGGAAGTGGAGTTTCACCTGAGTGAAACTTGAAGGAGTGAGGAGGTGAGTCAGGATACCTGGGGAAGAGCCTTCTGGACAGAAAAGCCAGAGCATGCCTGGAGTGTTCTAGAAATAGCAAGGAGGATAGTGTGGCCAGAATGGGGTCTTTAAGGAGGAAAGTCCAGGTTGCTCAAGCCAGGAGGAGACAGGACCAGATCACAGGCCATCAGTGCGGTCTTTTGAGTGTGATAAAGAGCCACTGGGAGGTTCTGATCCGAGGAGTGACTGAAAGGATGGAGGTGGAACAGGTCCACTTGGCCTGCCATGTTGAGGCTGCCCTGTCATGGGCCAGGGAGGAGATTAGGCAGACAGTTGGGCTACTGTAATAATCCAGGTGAGATGATGGCTTAAACCGGGCTGGTTGGGGTGGTGACAAAGGATCAGATTCTGGACACTTTGGAGGTGGAGCCAGTAGGATATGCTGATGGACAGGTTGTGTGTGAGTTAGAGAGGAAGGGGTTAGATGACTCAGAGGTTCCAGCTCTAAGACGCTGACGCACGGGGAGCCCTGGTGGGGAGCAGGTTCCAGCAGGGGTAGAACAGGAGTTCAGCTGGGGGCATGCCAAGTTCAAGATGAGACATCTGCAAAGAGATACTGAGCTGGCAGTCTGCCAGTCAAGTCTGGAGTTCAGGGAGCAGTCCGGCTTGGATCCATCAAGTCGGGCATTGCCAGCACCCATAGATGGTATGAAAGCCATGAGACTGGCTGAGGTCACCCTGAGAGCGAGTACAGACAGAACCATCCAAGAGATCGAGGAGATGAGGAGGAACCCGCAGAAGGGACTGAGAAGGCGTGGCCAGTAAGGCAGACAGAGAACCAGGGAGCGGATGTCCTAGACGCCAGGTGAAGAAAGTGTTTCAAGATAGGAGTGATCCCCTGTGTCACATGGTACTAGTAGGTCAGGTAAGGTGAGAACTGAGACTCCCCCATTGATTCAGTGATAAGGAAGATGCTGGTGGAGAGAGAGCAGCCGTGCTGCAGCAGTGTCCTTAGGCCAGGGGTGGGCAGGCCTGGACTGTATCTTGAGTTACCATTTGCTCTGTGTGTGGCTTGAGCAAGATGCTTAACTGCTTTGACATTTCACCTAAGAAAGGTAAAGAATAGCTGCTTTGCAAGGTTGTTCATGGATTCCGTGAAACGAGGCAGGCAAAGCGCGTGGCACGGCCCCCACACCCAGCAGACACTAACGAGGGCAGCGGCAACCGGCTCTGAACAGAGAGTTCTTCTAGCCAGAAACCTAGTTCCTCGGCTAGGCCGGCGAGCTCCAGGTCTGCCTCCCTGCCCGGGGCTCGCAGGGGAGCGGAGCCCATGATGTGCCACTGTGTTTCTGAGGGAGCTTTTTTCTCCTCCTCCCCAGAGCCTGAACCCCAACCTGCTGGCCGTGGTGACCGAGAGCACGGATGTACACCACGAGCGCACCTTCATCGGCATCTTCCTCGTGGATGGAGTCACTGGGCGCATCATCCACTCCTCCGTGCAGAGGAAGGCCAAGGGTCCCGTGCACATCGTGCACTCAGAGAACTGGGTGGTGGTAAGGAGTTGCAGATAAACTTGCGTCACCATCAGGGGCATGACATTGTCCAAGACCATATGGCTAGTCTCCCTGTGCCTAAATCCTCTTCTTGCCTCTTGTGCCAGAAACCAGTTGCTGCTCTGTTTTCATAGGATCCCAAACCCCTGGATGGAAGCATGGAGTGCTGGTTAGGGCACGGCTCAGGGATAAGACAGCCCAGCTTTGATCCCAGCTCTTCCATTCTCTGACCGTACAACCTTGACTAGAACTAGTTATTTAAACTCCTCTGCGTGCATCATTTGTGAAATGGGGACAGTAGCAGTTACCTGTAGTGTAGCTTACAAAACCGCCTGGCACAGAGTAAGCGCTCAAACGTTAGCTATAATTATTCTGACCTCCAGGAACCTTGAGAATTCTTTGTTTCTTGTGGTGCTCTTTGGGTAGCCTAGAGAAGAATGCTCTGAAAACTAGTGAACTTGTTTGCAAGGAAGAAAACCGGGGTGTTGGGTGGTTTCTTTCCTTCCTCGGTGCATAGCTAATTGGAAAGCTGTCTTCCCACGTGATTTCCTGTGCGGTGGGACCAGCGGCCGAGCCCCGGCAGCCCCTTCTTCTCCTTGCAGTACCAGTACTGGAACACCAAGGCCCGGCGCAACGAGCTCACCGTGCTGGAGCTCTACGAGGGCACTGAGCAGTACAACGCCACCGCCTTCAGCTCCCTGGACCGGCCCCAGCTGCCCCAGGTCCTCCAACAGTCCTACATCTTCCCCTCCTCCATCAGCGCCATGGAGGCCACCATCACCGAGCGGGGCATCACCAGCCGACACCTGCTTAGTGAGTGACCAGAGAGGGTCTCTGGGGCAACTGGCTTCCCTCAGGCAGCCGCACTGCAGGACGGAGCCACGTCTGACCACCGTGAGGGGAGCATAGTGAGGAGGGCTTTATTTTAGCAGAAGGAGGTCCTTAATCTGGCCTTGCCACCCGTCAGAGATGACACGTTTTAATTCTCATTTCTGATGAACCACTTCGTTTCTGCATTGTTAACCTTGCTCAGAAGGTTGAGCTCTGATATCATTCCTAACACGTGGCCTGTGCTGACCACAGCACCTGGCATGGTTTAGGGCTTGTCCTGTAGTAGGAACCTTCATTCAGGCCCACGCATGTTATTAGATTATCGTTTCTGGCCATTTAAGGGAGCCTCATTGATCCTTTTGTTGTTGTTTTAAACTCAAATTCTAACTTCCTGTGATAATGCCATTTTTCCAAGTAGCCCTAACCTGGGGTTGATCAGCGTGAACATTCACTTTGACCTTTCTCTGGGCAGTTGGACTACCTTCTGGAGCAATCCTTTCCCTTCCTAAGGCCTTGCTGGATCCCCGCCGTCCTGAGATCCCCACAGAACAAAGCAGGTGAGCCCCTGTGGGGAGTGCGAAGGCTCTGACCTTAAGTGGCTTAACCTAACTGATCAGGGGTGGTCCTCAGTCTGGTACGTGCCATGCTGGCGGCTAGGGATGTAGCAGTGAACAAGTCTGACAAGTGCAGCTGCCCTCATGGAGTTTATATTGTGGCTGGGGAGATGGACAGTAAATAAGATAAGCTATTAGCTACTCATAAGTGCTGAGGAGAAAAAAAAAAAAAGCAAAAAAAAGGACAGGGACTATGAAGGGGTAGGGGGTATGTGTGGGTAAACTTTGAGAGGGCGGTCTGGGAAAGCCCCTCTGGAATGGCGACTTTTGACTCAGAACCTGGAGGAGGAAGCTAGCCTGGTGGAGATCTGAGGGGAGCTTTTCAGGGGGAGCGAAGGACCCGTGCAAATGCCCGAAGAACATGTCATGTGAGCTCGAGGGAGGGTGGGAGGCCAGTGGGGCCTGATCAGCTGGTGGTGGGGACGTGGGAAATGAGGTCAGGGAGGTAACGGGGCTGGGTCACTAGGGAAGACAGTAGTTTACTTTTAGTATTAATTTCAGTAATTCCAGCCACCATTTTTGCCCATTTTCTCGCCTCCATCCTGAGTCCTCTTCCCTTAGGGCATGAGACATTAGATCTGTCTTTGCACATGAGGAAAAGAGAGAGGAGTATGGTTTGGGGGTGGGGAGAGAACGAGAGTGAAAGTGATGGGGGGACCGGTGGGGAAGACAAAACTCGGGAAAAGACCCGGGGTGATAACAGGCTTTTCAGGAGGAGCGTAGGCAGGAGCACTCGGAGGGAACAGCAGGAACTGGCCCAGTGGTTCAAAGTTTTGGTTTTAAAATGGCCCTGACTTTCCTGCCCTGGTGTGAAATACTGGTTATCTGAATGTTACTTGTTTTTAGATTTAGAACCAGGTAGGAATCCAGATTTCAGCCGAAGTCTCCACGCAGCTTGCTTTCTCGCAGCCTTCCTAATATTTAGCTGCTAAATTTTTAACTACCTAGTAGACTTTGAAGGAAGATTTGAGGCTAGATACGTGGCCTGGAAAGCTCCCAGGACTCTGAAAGGGCAGCCGAAGGATCCCCTTACAGCAGCTTGATGCCGGTCCCTGCCGATGTTTTGTAGGGAGGAGAATCTAATCCCGTATTCTCCAGATGTACAGATACACGCAGAGCGATTCATCAACTATAACCAGACAGTTTCTCGAATGCGAGGTATCTACACTGCTCCCTCAGGCCTGGAGTCCACTTGTTTGGTGAGTAGAGCCCATGGCCACCCTGTGGGACGGCTGCTCTTGGTTTCACCCGTGGGGAAACACCTGAGGATTCCATTTCCTTTCCTACCCGAGTCCGAGGTTGTGCAGATCACTGGCTGCCTTTCTTACCGATTTCTCACTCCCTCTGCCTTCCAGGTTGTGGCATACGGCCTGGACATCTACCAAACTCGAGTCTACCCATCCAAACAGTTCGATGTCCTGAAGGATGACTATGACTACGTGTTAATCAGCAGTGTCCTCTTTGGCCTGGTTTTTGCCACCATGATCACTAAGAGACTGGCACAGGTGAAACTCCTGAATCGTGCCTGGCGGTAAAGATCCAGGACCCACTGTCAGAGGGCCGAGAGCCGGCGGGGCGAGGGTCAGCAAAGTTCCCGCTGCAGTTTGACAGGGTGGTGGAGGACGAGTGTTGGGTGCTCATCTGTTAGGAGCTGTTAGGTAGAAACTGGACTCTCATGGAGACTGCTTTGGGGATGTGTCTGGTGCAGTTGTCGGTGGATGGAGGCTGAACCCTCTCAGCTGAGAATCTCAGAGCATCTCGATGGACTTTCCCCGGAGTCCAAAGACCATTGCCCTGTTTCCTCTCTTTGCCCGTCTTTTTTTTTTTTAATAAGATCTCCCAACAGAGTTTTCTCTTTTGTGAGGCCTGTTAAAATTGATTTTGGTTTGTCTTCTGTTTCCTTGTTTCTAGCTTGAGTCAGAAGGGAACTGTTTTTGACAACCCCACCTTATAGGTGCATTTGCTGTTTTACATTGGGGAGGGGGAAGATCCGTCCTTAGCTGCAGTTTCAGGACTGGTCCAGCCTCTCATGGCTTCTCTCCAAAGTGACTCCTGGTTGTTGAGGAATCCATATTTAGTGTCAAACTTATTTTCATTAAGCCTCTAGTTTCATGCTTCCATTTAGGTGGGGCCACCCAGTCTTTGTTTCAGTTTATCAAAAGTCAAGTATGTAAGTAGCACCTTGGTTTGTTAATCACTACCCATGTTTTTCCCCAAAGCATATCCAAGCTGAGGCCTTGTTAATATTGCTGAATTGTCTGAACCTTGGGGAGAATTCCGGGGAGGCAGGAGAGAGAACCTGCCTGCCCCATAGCACCTCATAATCTCATTGCCCCCAGCCTGGGCCAGCCATTGTATAACCTAGTTAGGGAGCTTCGTCCTTGTTTAAGAACCTCTATTTATTTTTAGTTATAGATGTAAATTAACATGTGCGGGTCACTAGATTGCTTCTAAAATTAGGAGATTTCAAACCGTACAGATCCCTAAGAAATGGAGAAAAAGGGTAGAGGTGGGAAATTGGCATTTTTTGGATGAGGCATTGCCGATTGGCCGGGCTGCTGGGTCTGCTGCAAACGAAAGCTGTCCTAAAAGTTCTCCCTTGTTCCTGACCTTGGGGAATGATGCGGTTTTTCTTTACTGAGAAGAGTGAAAGGTACAGAGCAGGCCTCTAGCCCTGTGGGGGTAGAGGTGCACCCGAGTGTCTGCGTAAAGCGAGTGACGAATGACACTGTTGAAGACCTTTTTTGTGGTTTAGGAACACTCTGAGGCTACTCGTGCGTTAGAGGTGACACAAAGCAGTGCAGAATTGTTTTAAAAACATTTTTTTTTATCTTTCTGTGGTCATATGCTGATGGTAGATTATGGCAGAGAAGGAAGAAAAATATACTTAAGTTAAAAAAAAACAACTGTGAAATTGACTTTAACGGATGAACATCTAAGTATCTCCAGAAAAAAAAAACAGGCATCTGTTCACCCTGACTCCAGGCACATGGTGCTTAATGTGAGCTGGGAGGAGGGAGTTCTGCCCTGGTTTCGAGGAAGCCTGGCTGGAATTGTGCCTGTCCTGTATAAACATGCGCAGGCGGCCTCACTGGCTGTTGCCTGGCTGCCCGTTGTGCTTCCCCAGCCCAACAAATCTGTAAGGTTCTAGTTTACATTGACCCGTCTGTGTATGTGCCAGACTCTGAAAGAACACGCTGATGGGAGAGAAGCTGTCTGACCTTTCATAAAATTCCCTGTATTTATGCTTTAATTATTCAATTTTTACTGAAAGTTACCTCAAATGGCATGATCAAATAAATCTAAGTTGTCTTCCTAACCTTTCGTAATCTTAAAGCAGCACTCAGTCCTGACCAGCTCTCCTTAGCCTCTGCCTGTGGCTTCGACTCTGGTGGGTTTTCTCATCTTCCCTTTGTTCCGTGCGTGTCCCTTCAGACATCTGTTCCCCTCTCTTCATTAATTAGGTTAACTTTGCAGCCCCTTGCAATGAATCTTTCACTTAAAAGAAGATTCCTCAGTATTTTGGATGCCTTTTTTTAAAAATTAGTTTGGTCAACATACAAGATTGCTTGGTGTAAAAATTTATAACTAAATATAATATTTAGTGATTTTACAGTCCATGTGGGGAATAATGCAAAATGGTTTATGGCTTTTGTTAATTTTTCCTTAGCCTTTGACTCTGGACAGTAGTAATGAGTTACTGGGGAATGTGCATGAATTAAATACAGAATTATACAATAGTTTTAAAATTTGGGAGGGGGGAGTTAAATACTAATGTATTTTGTCCCATTCACCTTCTTCTTAAAACTGTAGTTTGTTGATTTAATACCGTCTTCAGAAGAGGCTGATACCTGCTCCCCTCCCCCCATGCCCCGACAGTGAGAGGTGAGCAGGCTCATGTATCGAGAATACAGTTTCATTACTGACCCTCAAATTGGTAACTGCCAAGTAAGTTATAAACTTTTCTGAAACCCAAATAACTTTTGTTACCATTCCCTCAACGTTTATTTTGCGTAGAGTCTACAACCTAAATTGCAAGTCAACTCATTCTGCCTTTCTCTGTGGAGAATTCTGGGCCTCGAGTAACCCTTTGTCTACACTGGAGCAGATGTGAAACTTCTCTAATGCATTCCTCCTGCCCTCTGATTAGCCATTAATCCTCGTCAGGCTCCTTCATTTTAACCAGAGGATGTTACTCCTCTCCTCAGCTTTAAGGATTGTTAAACTGCACAGTGCCATGCTTCTTGAGCAGGGCAGGAGATGTGCCCCAGGGGGTTTAATGTGATAGATCTCCTTGGGCAGTATCTCACCTCCTCACAAAAAAAGCACTTGGTTGAAAACAGACTCATAGACACTGAGAACAGACTGGTGGTTGTCAGAGAGGAGAGGTGTTGGGGGACTGGGAAAAAAAGGTGAAGTGATTAAGAAGTACAAATTAGTAGTCATAAAAAGTCATGGGGATGTAAAGTACAGCATAGGGAATATAGTCTATAATATTATAACTATGTATGGTGTCAGGTCGGTACTGGAAATATAGAGGGAGGGAACGCTATGCAAAGTATATGATTGTCTAACCACTATGCTGTACACCTGAAACCAACAGAAAATAATATTGAAAGTAAACTGTAATTGAAAAATAAAAATTAAAAAAATTTAAAAAGCACTTGGGACAGCTTACACAACCACAAATGATACACAATAAAATAAAAATGAACATTAATGAGGTGAAGACACAGCAACAAACAATTAAAACCACAAAGGAGATTGGTTCGGACACAGTCGTGGTGGGTACCCTATGTGTGCGTGCGTAATCCATCTTTTCTTCAAGCTTCTCTAAGATGAATCCGGGCCGGCAGAGGATTAGCCGTGCATCCAAACTGAAATTTGGGGACCATGTTTTGTCATGGCCCACCCTTGGGGATGGGTTTTTTCCAGAGATATGAAGGACATCGTTTATCATGTGTAGGGATGTCCCTCTGGGATAAGTACCAGAGGAGCTGTGTCTCTCTCAAGTCACCTATAAAAATTCTTTTTCCTTGATTTTAAATGGAACATGCATGTTGTGGAAAAATTTTAAATGCAGAAGTTCCTGTGGACTAGTTCTAATACCAGTCACTCACATGGGCTTCGAAAACGAGTTTAGTGTTCTCGTGTATGAACTCATAATGGGATCGTGCTTTTTAATTCTTCTTCTTTTTTCTTTTTTCTTTTCAAATAATGCATCTTAAACATGTTTTTATAAAAGAGGCCCTAAGTCCTTTCTGGAACAAAGTATGACAGAAATTTCAGATTTGTAATTTGACTGTCCTTACCAATTGCTATTCTTTTAAAAAGCTTATTACATAAGCTACAATGATCAGAATCATCCCAAGACTTATTTACTGATATCTGCTCACTTAAAATTTTGTTTTTAAGTAATGAGTCTGTTGTATCTCTACATTCTTCACTTGGAAAGTTTTTTTCCCTTCAAAATCTGGTTTGTCTCAAATCTAAAACCCTCCGTAAAGCCTCCCCTGTTGATTTTGGCTGCCCAGAGCCTCCGAGTTTCCTGCCTGCCAGCCACAAAATTTCCTGAATGGCGTATTTCAGCATTTTATTACTTGAGTCATTCTGTGTCTCCCAGGGATTGATAAACTGTTCTCTGAGTTCCTCACTATCTTAAGCATGAAGCTGCTAATTGATCAATAGTTCTCCAAATGCTAACACCTTCACAGAAGCCTTAGGACTTTTGTCCTTAGTTTCTTAAATTTATAGTGCCTTTGGTGACTTGGGAAGGAATTCTTACATTGAAACGCCAAGAGGTAGTCCTGCTCCCCTTTTCTGGTGTGCACTGACAAACCCTATTATGCTGCATAAAATAAATGCTCACAAGATCAATATGGGAAATGAGCTTTGTGGTGCCATAATTTCTATTTTAAAAAGGAATGGTATCTTTTTGGTATTATATTTATATGTACTTATATAAACAAAATAAATAGAACTTAGACTCAACATCCAAATAGGCTTCAGAAAACACTTTTTTTATAACTACCTTAATATTAAAAATTTGACAATTAGCATTCCATAATCAACAAGGTGGACAATATTTTGTCACATGTAAAAAAATAAAATGTAAACAGAGGTACCATCTACCTTTCTTTTTTTAATCCTCATCTGAGGATATATTTATTTCAGAGAGAGAGGAAAGGAGGGAAGGGAGAGAGACACATTGAGGGGTCGTCTCCTATATGTGCCCAGACAGTGAACTGAACCCACCATAACCCAGGCATGTACCCCAACTGGGAATTGAAACAGCGACCTTTTGTTTGGCAGGCTGATGCTCACTCCACTGAGCCACACCAGCCAGGGCTTGAAAAGCTATTATAAGTTTGCTTGGTTATTATAGTTGGAATAGAGGGTGTGTTATCCCTATTATCATTTATATGGTTTTTTCTATAGGCATATATATATAAAAGACCAGAGTATTCACTTTCACTGACCAGAGCAGTCCTTCCTCACCACGGCAAAGGATACATTATAATCATTTGACTCCACTTTTAGTAGACTGTGTATACTACTTTCCTTCTGTTAAATGCCTGCCATGTCTTTATACTTTAATCATGTTTTCTTAATTCCGAAGCAAAATATTTACAAAGTTTTTTTCTTTTAACTTTTTATTCTGATATAATTTCAGACACACAGAAAAGTTACAAGAACAGTACAAAGAAGTCTCAGATACCCTTCACTCAAATTCCTCAAATGTTAACATTTTGCCACATTTGTTTTATCCATCTCTCTCCTTTCTCTCAGTCTGATGGTCCAAAATTCTGCTAAGTGTAAATCCTGAAAGATGGCAGTAACAGCACCGAGGAATATAAAAATCATTTCACAAAACAAAACTCTTCCAATGTATTTTGTTTTATGTTATTTGGTTTAAGCTGCATAAGTATACCTAAGCTTCATTTTGTAGCATTTGTCAGTCAAGCATTTGTTAATTCATATTGGCTACTACTGAACACCATTAAAATGTGGATGTTTACCTTATTATAATTTTAATAATTTCAATTGTGATCCATCCTTCCTCACTTTCCTACAAGTCTTGCTTCCTGCTGTTCTGTAAAACTGATATTTTATTCTAGTCCTGCACCATTGTCAAGATTATTTCTCACATTTTCGTTGTTTTAAATTATTACCATATAAAAACCACTATTTTCGGAAAAATAACCAATATTTGTGGATTACAAATGACTATCATATTGCTAAATTGAATTGGGTTTCCAATCTATTTCCTTATATTCTTTGTATTTTATTTTTTTTAAAGATTTTATTTATGCCCTGGCTGGTGTGGCTCAGGGCAGATTGAGCGCTGGCCTGAAAACCCAAGGGTTTGATTCCCAGTCAGGGCACATGCCTGGGTCGTGGGCCAGGTCCCTGGTTGGAGGCATGTGAGAGGCAACCACACACTGATGTTTCTCTCCCTCCCTATCTTAAAAGAAAAAAAAAAAGATTTTATTTCTTTATTTTCACAGAGAGGGAGAAAGGGAGGGAGGGAAACACCAGTTGGTTGCTTCTCACACACCCCAGCACTCAATCCACTGAGCCACACCAGCCAGGGCTTATTCTTGGTTTTTAAAAAATTCTTGTTCATGGTGAATTACTGAAACAGAGCTGCTCTCCATTTGTATTGGGTTGGCCAAAAAGTCCATTACTATTTTCTGTAAAATAAAAGACATGTTTTTCATTTTCACCAGTTAACTTCATTGATTTGGATTTTTGAGTATGTTAGCTATTTCCTGCTACTGGCTTCTAATGGGCAGAGGCCAGGGGTGCTGCTAAACATCTCCCAGTGCATAAGACAGCCTCACAGCATGGAATTATTTGGCCAAAATGTCAGTGGTACCAAGAAACTTCACAAACCAGTTTGACATGTTCAGTCCACTTCTCCATACACTGCACAAATCCTTTTTTGAGTTTGAGGTGCATTTTTACCCTTCTTGAAATAATAAAGCATAATACATCAAAAATGTTGAGTATTTTTTTCCACTTTTAATATTAAAATGGCTTACACAAAAATTCACCAATTTTGATGTTTTTTAAATGCACACTGGTATGACAGCTGTCACAGCACAATCTAAAAAAATTGTTTCAAATGAAGATAAAAACAACTAAACCCTACTAGAATCATTGTACGGAAAAAACATAACAGACTTTTTGGCCAATCCAGTGTACTCAGTGCTGCTTTGGGAATTTCCACAAAATTATGCACTGACTTTTGGTACCTGTAACTTCAAAAAAGCTAGAGAAAAGTTTGGCCTCTCTTGGCTCCTGGAAGCTCATAGTAGCTATGGTTTATTCATCCAGTTGTTTCTAAACACACAGTGTCCACTGGGGTTTATTTCAAGCAACTTTGTATCAGATGGACTACTTTAGGGGAAAAAATGCCAACATCTCTTGCTTTTGAGGTTCCTGCAGGGACACTGACCTCTTCTTTTTGTTTCTGGATTGAGGTATAAATTATAACCACTAAAGTGTATACATCAAGTACATAGCTCACTGAATACAGGCGTGTACAGAAGTAGGTTTACAGTTGTGAGTATGCCAGAATTTATCTTTGTATTTTATTTAATTGTATTATTTTCCACTTGAACTATAAATCTCCTTTTGCCCATCCCCGTGTTGTGTGTACTTACATGTAACCATGACTTGTGTCAAGATACAGAACCTTCCCAGTTCCCTCCTAGTCTGTTCTCCCACATTAAGCTGTACCATTCAGCTATGGCTGATTAATTTTTTAATTTTCATTGCATTTCCCATAATATGACTATTTCACCTCTCTGATATCAGTTTTAAATTTTTAGTTATTTGCCCAGCCAATTGGGATTAGAAGGGAACTAGTATTTTAAGTCCTTTGGTTAAAGCATAAAAATGACTGTCCTTTAGTTTCTATCTTGTTTTCTGGACCGAAGTATGTGTATTAGAAGTTTGTGCTTCATCCAGAAGTCTTTTTAATCCCTTATTCATCCTGTCCCTTTTGTCATCCAAATGCAGAATGTAGATGTCATTCCAAATCTTTGTAACAACATAGGAACAAACTTCCAATACTGAAGTTAATGTGGTATTTGTAATAAAAGATGTTTACCTAGAGCGCTTTCTCCAAATCTATGAGCCAGAAATATTAAAAGCACGTAATAAATATATGAGTTAACGCACAGGTGAAAATCTCTTTGTGATACTTTGCATCTGTCTTTTTATTCTTTTTCTCTCTTCCAGCTGCAGCTGATGGAGGGAGCGGGGGAAAGGAAAGAAGCAGGCATATTTGATCTTTTATTATTTCCTGAAACCCCTCCAAGAGAATCTTTGCAGATTAATCTTGTCCTTTGGGTAAAAATAAAATTGATATCCCAAAAGCCAGGATAAAATGCTTGGTATCCAAACTTCTGAGGGTTTTGGTTTGGTATTTTGAAAGAATGCAATATATATTGTGCAATGGAAATTTTTTTCCCTGCATTTCATTTTTCATGTTTTTATGTTTAAGATTCCTAAACATAAAAAAAAAAAAACCCACTAAAGGAAAATACCTACTGTTACCATTGAAACCATGGTTTCCTCCAAGACAGGGCTTGACTGAATTTATTTCTGTTACGAAACAGGTCTTTTCGCCCCAGCAGATGTGGCTTAGTTGGTTGAGTGTGGTCCTGCAAACCCAAAAGGTTGCCATCTCCATTGCTGGTTTGATTTCTGGTGAGGGCACATGCTTGGGTTGCAGGTTTGGTCCAACCAGTGGATGTTTCTGTCCCTCTGTTTCTCTGTCCCTTCCCCTCTCTCTAAAATAAAAAGTAAAAATAGAATTAAAAAAGAAATAGATTTTTCCTTACTAAAAGTGCAGATTGATCACCAGCTACCAATTTATCCATCAGCGTTACACCGGTAACAAAAGCTCTTATAAAACTTAGGAAATTTCATGGCTTCAGGATTTTCAAACCGACTCCACGGTTCTTGAGAAGACTTCTTTATTTAGGCGGACAGTGGTCCTCCAAGCCCAAGAATGTTCTCAATGCACGCGTACATTTCCTTAAGTCAAACGCTTTTCCTTCTTAGATCTGGTATCCACATCTTTTTTTTTGCCTCGATAAAATCTAGACATTATGCCCTGTGAATAAACGCTTACATTCTTTCTTTGCTAGTAGAAAAACGGGGGAAATGGAACCTAACGTGACACACTGGAAAGAACGGTGCAAAAACATTACTCACGAGGGTAATCAAAACATAAAGGGGAGCGAAGAAAGGACCAGTGATTACAATAGCGGCGGGAGGTGGCGCGGGTAGGAGAAAGCTTTGTAAACTGTGAAGCGCTGTAGTATTACTATTACAGGGGGCCCCTGGGGCGGGGGCGGGGAAGGCAGACGCGGGTGAGAGAGCTTCCGCCTCTTCTCCTCCTTAGCCGTATGGGGGCGGGGCCATCACATGCCAGATGCAGAGTCTACACCCCTGCCCTGGTTTGGCCGTGTGAAGCAAAGTGACCAACTCACCTTTCCTGGGTATCCCGAAGACACCGAGCTCCCACTTTCCCCAGTGACTCCCAGCGCGCAGGCGCGGAGGTTAAGGTGCCCCCCGCCCTCACCGGAAGCGCTGCGTTCTGCGCAGGCGCCGCGCTTCAGACTCATCCACCGCCGCGCCGCACTGCTCGTGTGACAGCAGACGGAGACCTTCCCCCCGCCTCGCGTGTTTTGGCCCGCGACTGTGTCGCGCAGTCTGACGCAACCGGTTACGTCACTTCCGCCCCCTCCCGGGAGGTGGCGCTGGGCCGGTGGCAATCCCCGGGAGGGAGCCGCAGGAGTACGACGGAAGATGGCGACGAGCGGCGGCGAAGAGGCGGCGGCAGTAGCGCCGACGCCCGGGGACCCGGCGACGGGGTTGGACACGACCCCGGGCTGGGAGGTGGCTGTGCGGCCCCTGCTGTCCGCGTCCTATTCCGCCTTCGAGATGAAGGAGTTGCCGCAGCTGGTGGCCTCAGTCATCGAGAGGTACCGGGCGGCGGCCCCGGCTGGGCGGGAGAAGGGAGGGGGAGGGGAGGTTGTGCGGGATCGTCTGGACCGGCTTCCCGGGCCGCCTTCTGCCGCTCGGGGACCCCCGGCCCAGCCCTGGCTTCGGGGCTCCCGAGCGCTGGCAGATGAGGGCTTGTCTGGGGTTCTTAATGTCAGCTTATGTAGATCATCTGTGCCTCAGTTTCCCTCCTGAGCAAAACTTTTGAGGTCTTCCTGTCAGGAGGGCGTGGTCGGACCTGTTTGCGAGTGACTTTGAGATGCACCACGCTTCGCTCTTAGGAGACGGTCCCCGGGTACTGCCCCTGTGTTAAGGTCAAAGCGCTGATGAGTTTGCATTTCTGGCCGGCACTCGTGCCCCTAGCCTGGGCCGGCGCGGAGCCCGGGCTTTACATCGGAGACCTACCACATATTTTAGTAACGGTCTTCCCGTGGTGATGTGATCGCTGGGGGCACGTGCTGTTCCTGTGACTGAAGCCACTAGTGACCATTCAGGACTCTCTCTTTGGATTGCACTTACTGTGTATTTCCACCGTAACGGTCTTTGATTAAAAAATTTACGTGCGTTAGTCTAAAGGGTCATTTCCACCACCCCTCCGCCCCCACCAAAGGCGTTCCCTTTCTTCATAAAATATCTTCAGGGTGTGTGACAGATGAGACTCTTTATTGATTTTCTGTTGCGTGGTTCTTTGCCTATTTGTACAGAGATTCTCAGGTTGTGAGAGTTATGTTAATGGAGGCGGGGCTTGCCTCTTCCTGACTTACGTTGCTCAGAACAATCTTTCATTAGTTTAATGGTAGACCTGTCTTTAAAGCTGGTCTCACTTTCATTTTTCTAGCCAACCCTTCAGCAACACCCTGCAGTTGCTAACTGGGTCATTTTAGCCTCGTACCAACAAGGGTATGTCTAATTGTTATCCAGAAGGCTAGAGATTGCCATTTATTACTAAAGGAAGGCTCATGGTTTGACATATGGTTTATGACAGTGCTTATTGTTAGGTTTGTGTTGCTTTCGATGCAGTTTTTTTTTAATTATAATTAAATGATGGTTGGGTTTGGTAACAGTTTTGGTCACAGTTAACTTTACAGGTGGATTTTTCTATGTAATTGTTAAGCCAAGAATGTTCTGAAGATGTAAACAAAAATCAAAGGTACTGCTCTTAAATTATGTAGCCACTTTTTATCTGTTTTAAACATTTGGATCAGCGGTATTTTTCCTGAATTATATTCGTTATGCTATTTATAATGGACAGTGTTCCACTCTTTTTAGAACATTTGCTTTATGTTTTTGTGGACATGAGCTGGGCAGTTTGTAAGTAATATGTGGACACCCATACATCCGATATTCTGGGCCCATGCCTTTTAAAACTATAATAGTTGAGCAACTCCCTCCAATCTGTAGAAGGAGCCAAAACCAAGTACATTAAACCACATTTGAATTTTGCCACATAAGTAATAGTGGTGCCTCTCCTACACCCTCTGTTAGCTAAGATAATCAGTTGCCTGTGTTTATGGACACTCGTAAGACCGCTCTTTATG
The DNA here is from genome assembly GCA_004026545.1 of Mormoops blainvillei. NCBI lineage: Eukaryota > Metazoa > Chordata > Mammalia > Chiroptera > Mormoopidae > Mormoops > Mormoops blainvillei. The sequence continues at coordinate 209,285 of PVJD01001892.1, read as the reverse complement.
GTTTATAGAAAAGATCCAAAGTGATGGCTTTTTGGTAATAAACTTTTATTGGAAGGCAAGATTCTTGAAGTCTCTGTTCTGATTTTTTGTGACTCAGTTAACATTGAGAACCTATTATGTATCCTGGTCAGGGTCTGTGAGAAAAATGTGATCTTAAGAAAAATTTCCAAAAGAAACATCTGGCTTATAAGTTCTTTGTAGTTAAAACAACTAAACATACTAAATGTTCAGTTTGGTGTAGAGCAGAGGTTGACACACTTTTTCTGTAAGGGGTCAGACAAGTAAATATTTACAAGCCATATAGTCTCTGTATAGACTAGTCAACTTGACCATTGTATGGAGAAAGCAACCATACACAGTACATAAGTGAATGGGCGTGGCTCTGTCCAGAATCTTGCGTGTAGACACCTCAATGTGAATTTCATATGATATTTACATGTTAAAAATATTCTTCTTTTGATTTTTTCAGCCATTAAACATTTAAAAACCATCTAAAAAATTATTGAATTTATTGGAATGGCATTGGTTAATAAAATTGTATAGGTTTCAACTGTACAGTTCTATAATACATCATATATACATATTGTAATGTGTGTTCACTACCGAAAATCAAGTCTCCTTCCATCACCATGTATCCTCCCTTTACCCTCTTGTATCTCCCTCCACCCCCCTTTCCCTCTGGTAATCACCATACTGTTGCCTGTGTTTATGAGTTTTGTTTTGTTTTTGCTTAATCCATTCACCTTTTTCACCTGGCCTTCCAACCCCCTTCTGTTCTGGCAGCTGCCAGTCCATTCTCAGTATCTGTGAGCCTGTTTCTACTTTGTTAGTAGATTCCACGAAAGACATTCTTAAATGTGAACTGTACAAACAGGTGGCTGGCTGGATTTGGCCTGCAGGCCATAGTTTGTCAACCCCTGATTTGTAACACAAAAATTAGTACAATTAGTACTGTGCTATCAGTATTATGTTTCTTAAGTTTTATTTGCCTTTCAAAAAAATGAACTAAGGGTGTCGGAATTACGGGAGCATTCCTTAGATCTGCAGCTGTGGTCACCGAGTTTAGGGCCGGACAGGGGCCAGCGCTTCCGTAGTTGCCACTTCCACCTTCCGCGGCTCCTGTGTTCCTTTCTGTCCTCAGATCTGCTGTGCTTTTCTTTCTTTGCTTCCGGGGATCTTCTCTTTCTCTGTTGCAGTCTGCTACTTTCTGCTTTTTTTTTTTTGGATGTCCTAGTTCCATCATGCCAACCTTTACTTTCTCTCTGGCGTCCCATTTACCCATTGACTTCCTTCCTTTTTGACTGTTGGGGTTGATGACAAATGTCTTAAGAGACTGCTTACTACTCTACCATTATGTTTCATGTCCCTGTTCTTTCACACTTTCATAGGTGGAATTGACCTTTGGGTTAGAAGAAATGGTCGATTAAAAAAAAAATTCCTAAATTCAGACCCTGTTAAGTTTGGCTTGGTAATCTGTGAAACAGAGGAGAAATAGATTGGCATGGATAAATTGGGAAGGCACTCTCAAAAGTGTCCTTAGATTTTTAAAAGAAAAAGGCACCTGAGTTTACTTAAAGGGGAGTTTATTTCTACTACCTGTTGCTAGTATGTTTTTAGTAGTAAAGATCAAAAGTCTTTCAAGCACCACTGCTCTTCCAGACCAGAAAGGGAACTAGAGCTAGCTTAATGGAGCACATACTGTCTGTGGAATTAAGTATTATAATTGCTAAATGTAGCCGTATGTTTGAAGGGACTATCAAATACAGAGTTCCTTTCTTAACTCTGTGCAAGATATGGTTCTGAGTGTGGCTGTCACTGAACAGATTGACTCTTGGTAGATTACCAAAAAATTCCCCTTTCTCCTGAGCCAGTCAGTCCTTCCTATGCTACCCTGGCCTCCTTAGTGATAAGCCCCTTTGAGTCCCTGCCTCCCAGTTACTAGGTAAAATGTAGGCCAGAGAGACCTACTTGGGAAGGCAGAAGCTGTTACAACAGTGTCATCAGATAATGAACAGTTATTTCCTAGAAATGTTGAAAGGGAGAAAGGGATGCACTAATGCCGTGAACTTTTGAATTTATATGCTATAGGACATACATTTGTGATTGATATATAGGGAAGAAAACCCTACCACCAAATGATAGAGTATAATTGTGAGATTAGTTCTGGTGCCGGTTAAGGCTTCCCTGTCTTAGTGTCACACTCACCTCAGGTTAGTCAGGGATGCGAGGGACCTATCTGAAAGTTTCAGTTCTTTGGTTAATATGTATTAAGTACTCTGTGACACACATCAGACATTCAGTAAACATATACTATAGTCCTCGCTGATGTGGCTCAGTGGATTGAGTGCCAGACTCTGAAGCAAAGGGTCACCGGTTCGATTCCCAACCAGGGCACGTGTCTGGGTTGCGGGCCAGGTCCCTGGTTGGTGGTGTGCAAGAGGCAACCGCACATCAATGTTTCTCTCCCTCTCTCCCTCCCTTCCCTTCTCCCAAAAAATAAATAAATCTTTAAAAAAAACCAAACATATACTGGTACTCGTCATATGCTGGTACTCGTCAGCTTCAAAACTTGTGAAACCCTGCGCCTGTCATATTTTGATGAGAAAAAAATATTTCAGCACTCGCTTGGTACTCGTTGGTTTTGGCACTTGTCATGAGTTCTGTAATGAATTGACGAGCACCGTGGCATTACTGTATTTTTAAATATAATTTATTGACGCATTCGTTATGCTTGTTTCATGATTGTAAGTATCATGAATCAAGGAAGCATAATGGATTCTATACTTGGGAGTATATGATTCTGATGAGGTGAAAGAGGTTTGTGGACATTTCTCAGTTTCCCAAAAAGATTTGAGCTGCATCTTATTTAAGAGAGAGAAGTGAGGTGGATCCTTCATTTTTTATTTTACCATTTTGGATTTCTACCTCTTCCTAAAAAAAGCTGTCTATTTCCAGACCCTTCCAGTTCTCTTTTACTTACACATCAAAGTGGATTTCTCTGATCTGGCTGCTTATCTCCTGTTCCCATTACGGGAGCATAAACGCTTTGTCTGCGCAGTATTTCAGACTCAGTGGTGCTGCTGTTGCAAAGTTAGAAAAGGCAGACATTTGAGGAAGATAGCCTTACTGCTCAGAGGAGAGATCTATTTTTAAAGTATTTTTTAATGTTTCTTTCTCTGTGTTATATTTGCCTTCAATTTCTGTATTCTTTTCCTTCCTACCTAACTTCTTGCCCTTTGTTCCTTTTTTCATGTCTTTGCATCCCCTGGTGTCTTCATAGATTCTTGGGGAATGAGGGTGGGGCCAGGAAGTGTGGCAGCGCATCTTTATTAGGTGACTCATAAGCACTTGTTTCTTTAAAACCAAATGATAGGACATTGTCCTTGACCACATGTCTACTCCCTCCTTCAAGGGTTTTTGAAACTAATTTCCCCAGGTTTATCTTTAGTTTGCCCAAAGCAAATTATACACAGGGCTCAAGACTGCTCCTTTTTCTCCCCCTATGCTAGTGTCCATCCTTCCCCAAAGTGCATTCTTGTTTCTTTATTGGAATAAGGCAATTGTGTTTTTGTTTTTGTTTTTCGGGCAGGAAGTAGGGTTTGTTAAATCATAATGGGGCAACACTGAACCAGGCAGTTAAATGAGTTTATTCCTATGTGTTGGATCTGTTTCACTATCCGACTGAGAATGAAAGCAACAGAGTAAGTTCCTCTCTTGGGTGGGCAGTTTTTCTCTTAGTTTTGGTAAACCTGTTCAGCAGAAAACATGGAGGTAAGCAGCCCTGAAGTTTTGAAATAAAGCTCAGTAAAATATGTCAAACCATAGGATGGAAAAACTTTAGAACAATGAATAAGAAAGTGTAAGGATAGAGGTGAAAGAACAACTAAGTAAATGTACTGGCAAGGGGATTTAGTAGGAAGTTTTTGTGATGGTCACTAGATACTTTAATGCTATTTGGTTCAAAGGTTTTTTTTTCCTCCTTTTCATTCATCTGACAAATAGGGAGAGATGATCATTGGTGGGCATAAAGGTCCTTGTACATCATAAGCGCTTCATAAATATCTTGGTGAAGGAATCGGTCCAAGATAGGGAACTGATCTTTGATAAATACCCATTTATCCATGCTAAGTCCCCAAATAACAAAGTGTTTGCAATGCTAGACTCTTAAGTACTGTGTTAGGTGATTCATCATTCAGGTTGGCACCTTCTGAATGTTGAACTTGTCTTTTGGCTCCTGTATTGATTTGGCAAGTGGATACCGTCCTCACTGTTTACATTTCCCTTCCTAGGCTGATACTTCTGGTTAGAGAATCAACTCATTGAGGAAACTAGGTAGCCACGTTGCTCAGCCCTTTCCATCTAATAAGACACATTGTAGTCCTTTTGTTGCCTTCTTGTTTCACGGATTGTGGATGAGCAGTTGATTGGGTAGAGAGAATGACATAAATGTATTCAGCTTTCAGGCCTAGTTGGGCTCCAGACTTTCACAGAAGAGGGAGTTCTTCAGCCAAAGGTGGAGATGTGGTTAAAAATCACTGAATTTGTTGTGATCTAGTGGTAGGCTACCAGGAAGGGGCGTGGAGTGGAGGAGAACTGTGGTACCTAGTGAATTTTGGGTTTTGGCACCAATTAGTTGATTTCTTCCCGTGAAACACCGATTGTTTTTTAAGTTATTGCATTATGGACTAGCCTCGTTTGGTCTTCAGAAGGGGTCACATTAATCTGTATTCCTACCAACAGTATTTTAAGTGCTCTTGTCTACTCTTGTTGGCCAGCACATGGTATTATTAGGTTTTGCTCTTTGCCGATCGTAATATAGGACAAAATGGTATCCCGTTAATGTTTTTCCTTTAGCCTTTGCCATTCACTAAGCCTGATACTTTGACAAGTTACTTAATTTTAATTCTCTAAGCTTCACATTCTCAGTCTTGAATATAGGGGGGCTAACAGTGCCTTCCAAGTAGAGTTGCTACTAGGATTAAGTGAGATAATGCCTATACAAGAATGAGTAAGGTATCTGGCATATAGTAAGCACTCAATAAATGTTGGCTGAATTATTTCCTTTGCAGTGAATCAGAAATCCTCCACCATGAGAAGCAGTATGAGCCATTCTACTCATCTTTTGTTGCACTTTCTACACACTATATCACAACAGTTTGCAGCCTTAGTAAGTATTCTGCTCTTGTCACTCTCCTCTGAGGCCTTATGAATAGGTGGATTGTGTATCTTCCTGTTTAGGTGTTTGAACAGGTTGTTAAAGAAGCCTGTATTTTAGCACTTTTGACCCGTTCATCCCAGAGTGGGTACAATGGTCAGTGTGATAAGGCTCCAGCAGTATTTTGCCTGGGCCAACCAGAAGGGACTTAAAAACTACTTCATGTGGACACCTGCTTCATAACCCATTAAGTTAACCTTCCTTACCTTCCTTTTCAGAAGCATTTTATTGATTTCATAGATAGAATTAGTAGTGTGTTAATTCCTGGGGCGGTTGTGGGGATAGGTGGATACCAACCTGGGCTCAGCAGCCACAAACCAAGGCTGTGTCTTTTATTTGGCTTTGGTGAGAAAGCGAACCCCCTTTTTGTGTTCTGGGGTATGTGAAAGTATTTCACGTTCAATTCCCCGTCTTTAAACTTTTTCTAATCAAAAAGTCACCAAGCTCCTATTTTCCACGTTCTGAATTTTTACATTTTCACATTTCGTAAATCCTAACTCACCTAGTTCTGAAAAATTGTCATGACTTGTTTACTTAAATAGTTTCTAAGCAAGAAAATGCAAGGAAGCTATAGGGCTGCTGAGTAATCTTTGTGTCCGGTGCTGTTCATTATAGGCACTGGCTACTGGTGAGAGAATCATTTTTAGACTGAAGAATACTTGTGTAGGAAACACCTTGCAAAAAAGGCATTTAGAATCTATGGGGAAAAAGAAGTAGTATATTCTTGTGGTTAAGGGCATGAACTCTAGAGCCAGACTTCCTGAATTTGACTCTAGCTGTGTATGACTTGGGCAAGCCATTTAACCTCTCTGGTTATCTATTTAAAAAAAAAAAAGGGAGAGCAGGTAACAATAATACCAACCTTATAGAATTGATTTAAGGATTCAGTTAATATATTTGAAATTCTTGGTATTACAGTGATGTTTTTCTTATTATAATGACCTTATTTTCTAGCATGTAAGATAAATTGATTTGTAAGCAATTGATGGTTATCAGTGACAAAATGCCTTTGTTTGCCCTTTTGGGTTGTTGGTTCTGAATAATTATTATTATGGAAATATTGGAAATGTTGGATATATGGAACTCAATATATTTGTTTGGTATATTAGCTGTGAGGGTGACATGAGCTGCAGACGTCTGAGGTTAAGTAAAGCTTATCGCTTTCTCAGTTCCCCGGAACCAGCTTCAGTCTGTGGCAGCAGCCTGTAAAGTCTTGATTGAGTTTTCGCTCCTACGTCTGGAGAATCCAGATGAGGCTTGTGCAGTGTCCCAGGTGAGAGTGATGGGTCCATTTCTGAATCTTTATTTTGAGATAGGTTGTGGAACGATGCAGAAGGGATTGGCATAGAGCAGGGGTTGGGAAATTGTTGCTCTAATAGACCAGATAGTAAATAATTTGCTGTCCATCCAGTCCCTGTTGCAACTAGTCCCTACCTTTTTGGGCTCTACCTTTGTGGTGTGAAAGCAGCCACAGTACATAAATGAACGAGCATAGCTGTGGTTCGGTAAACTTTATTTACAAAAACAGGCAGTGGGCTGAATGAGGGCTGTGGCTTTCCAATCTCTGGTACAGGGCTGCAGAGGCTTTTTACAAGGATTCCAGTTACCTGCCTACAAGGCCAGGCAAGTAACACTGAGTAAAGTGTGCTCGTTGAGATGGGTGCCTGACCCAGCTATAAAGGGGCCAATCACTGTTTGGCTCCGGCTCACTGTTGCTATGCAGCAGTGGAGGCTCAAAGCCTCATTACTCCTCTTGTGGATTATTGAGCGAGCTAAGAAATCTGGATTTGTATGTTAAAGCTTCCATATTTCAAAAAGTTAACATTAACTTCCAATTAAAAACCCAACAACATTGTGAGAAGAGTGAGACAAACCTGCAGGCCAGATATGGTCGGAGGACCGTCAGCTCGTGACCTCTGCTTTGGTGTTTTTCCTAAGATTGCAGTTCTCGGTAGGAACCTACATTTGGTCCTGTGCCGGTTAGAAGCCTCACAAGAGTCGAATTTTCTAAGAGACGTATTTGAATTTGTGGGGGTTTTTGGGGGTTTGTTTCTTTTTTTTCCAGAAACACTTGATTCTCCTCATCAAGGGCCTGTGCACTGGCTGTAGCCGACTAGACAGAACTGAAATTATCACATTTACAGCAATGATGAAATCGGCCAAACTGCCACAAACAGTGAAAACACTCTCAGATGGTAAGTGTTCCTTCGCCAGACCTGGTTACCTGGCCACTTCCCTGGCCAGCTTTTTCCTGTTTGGCTTTCTAGTGGCGCTCTCCTCATCTCTCTGTTTGCGTCTGTATTTTACAGTGGAAGATCAGAAAGAGCTGGCCTCGCCGGTAAGCCCAGAGCTGAGGCAGAAGGAGGTCCAGATGAATTTTTTGAACCAGCTGACGTCAGTTTTCAACCCTAGAACTATAGCATCACCGTCCATAGGCCCACAGATTCCGGTGAGTTACTTCAGCCAAGTGTCCTTGTTAAGGCGATAATACTAGAAAAAATAAGTAACACATGTATTTTATATTTGTGATATAAAATGATTATGTGCCTATGGTAGAAAAAACTGAAGAATACAAACCAAAAGAAAAAAAGAAGTAAAACTCACTCTGACTCCTTCTGTCTACAGATATTATATTTTGATGACTATTTTCTAACATTTGTCAGTGTAAACAAACAAATGTAAACATGTTCCCTGTAAAAGGCATCACTTTATAATAGTCGTAAGGGATATATATATATCTACATATATCCTGCATATATATTTAAAGCTATGTATTTTCCCCTTCCTTTTGGGGGAAAGTAACTTGTATTTTCCCCAGCATTAGAGAGGAATCTCTCCTCATTAACTGGGGAGTCTGAAGAGTATCCACGGAGTTGCTACTTAGTTTGGACAGTTGGTTCCGTTCTGAACTCCAGGGCAGCAGTCAACAGACTGTAGTGTCTTTATAGGCCTTTCCTATCCTTTGTTTTTCTTCAGGTGGAAGGAGAAAATGATGAGCAGTCATCCACAGATCAAACCTCTGCTATCAAAACCAAGAATGTGTTCATAGCTCAGAATGTGGCTAGTCTTCAAGAGCTTGGTAAGACTCTTAATGGTTGTCAGAAAGCTGGTTCCTCTGCTTTCAAAAATTCGTTACATGGAAAAGACTCAAACTGCAGACATTAGCTCATTTGTAAGGTCGAGCTTTTTCATTAATTCAGGTGGCTCAGAGAAGCTACTGCGTGTGTGTTTGAACCTGCCATATTTCCTACGCTACATCAATCGGTTTCAAGATGCAGTGTTGGCCAATTCCTTCTTCATCATGCCCGCGACAGTAGCAGATGCCACTGCTGTTCGTAATGGGTAAGGTGCTCCAGGGGACATATCCTTTACGTTGTAAATGCTGTTCTCAGAGAGAGAGAAACTGGTTCGTTTTACGGCATGCCTGCTTTCAGATTATAGAAGCAAGTGATTCAAAGAGACACTTTGGTCATCTTCTCTGTTACGTTCCAGTTTTCATTCACTGGTGATCGATGTAACCATGGCATTGGATACCCTCTCTCTACCCGTGCTGGAACCTCTCAGCCCTTCTCGGCTGCAAGATGTGACAGTCCTCAGCCTAAGTTGTCTATATGCAGGTGAGAAGTTATAATGTCTGATCTTGTTTTCTCAGTCAAGTACAGATATACTTTCCAGAAACCATGAGATCCTTCTGGGGGCACTCTCCTCCTTTACCTTTACTTGCTCCCTTCCCCCAGGGATCATCTAATGTCCTTTCTAGGTGAAATGAGGTCTCAGTAGGAATCTTGTAAGTTGTCTTAAGATGTACCACATAGTATAAAATAAAATAGGAGATGCCAAAGGCATCTGGGGAAGTATAGTATATTTGGGGCACACAAACAAGGGAGAGATTGAGTCTTGCTGGGGGAACAGGTTTGAGGAAGGCTTTATAGAACAGGTAGTATCTGTTTATATTCATAAATATGACAGATGTTCTTCATGCTTCTACAAAATCCCCTTTCTATCGAACATGCTTCCATGGAAGCAGGGCCTGACAGCTGGTGTTTACTGTTTTTAAAGTTATTGTTACCATGACTTTTTAACCCCTGGTTTTAAATATCATAGTACTGGGATGCCTTGGAAGGTATAACAATTTCTGATGTTTACTTAGTTCTGTAAGAGAGGATTTGAACAGTCTTGGAAACCTGACCTGGGGTGCGCCAAGAAATTACTAAAGTTGATCATCTTCCTACATTCTTTGAACAGCTTATTTTGAACATCTCTGTGCAAATAAGACTCTAAAGATAAAGGCACTTCCCACTAGGGATGGCAGTAGTCACGAAGGAACTGAGTTCTGTTGATGTATGTTGTAGGGCAGGCAGGATTTCAACGTGGCGCACACTAGGCAGAGGCCAAAGCAGGGCCAAAAGCATTCTAGGGTTTGGGGAACACACTGGGGTGTGTGTGCATGTTGTTTAGTGAGTGTTACAACTGCAAAGAAAGTAAGCCCTGAGCACAGAAGGACTAGAAGTGCGCTCTGAGTCATTTGGACCACATCCTGTAGAGACAGTAGAGACCATGAAAGATTTTGAAGTGTGGTATGATCTGAGCTGTGTTTTAGGAAGGATATTCAAGCAGCAGTATGCAGGATATTTTGGTGTGGGGAAATACTGGAGGCGTGGACACACTAATGGCTTGAGCTAGAGCAGCAGCAATAAGAATAGAAAGCTAAGGATGCATGTGACCATGTGCTCTCTCCAAGTCCATTTCCAGTGTTTATTTCCTAGTCCTCTACCTTTGATCTTTGCATTTTTAAATTTGGGGTTTAATAATTTCAATTTTCTGGGAATTTCTTTTCTTTTTTTCTTTTTGGTAACATCTTTATTCGTTAAGTTTTATTTATTTATTTTTAGAGAGAGGGGAGGGGAGGGAGAAAGACGGGGAGGGAGAGAAATGCTGATGTGAGAGAAACATCGATAGATTGCCTCCCGTATGTGCCCCGACTGGGGACCGAACCCACAACCCAGTCATGTGCCCTGACCAGGAATGGAACTGGTGGTGACCTTTTGCTTTGCAGGACAATGTCCAATGGACTGAGCCCTACCAGTCAGGGCATCAGTTTTCAGGGAATTTCTTGAATAGCACATGGATCTCAGTGTATTTAGTCAGTAAGGATTAAAGATTCCTTGAAAAGTCTTAGTTGGGTTGAAGATCCCAGATTTGGTTTGTTGTTGAAATTTGATTACTTGGAACTATATTCAAAGAAAGGGATTTGTCCTTGATGTCTTTGAGAAAAACAAAATAATGGGATTCCCCCCCCCATAATCTTAAAAAAATTGAAAAAATTATTAAAATATATTTAAAAATTCATAGATAATTTTTAAAGCAGTTTCAGGTGTAAAGAAAAATTGAGCAGATTTTACAGAGTCCTCATACATTCTTTTTTCCCCCATACACAGCTTCCATTATTAACACTGCATTAATGTGATACATTCATTATAATTGATGTACCAACATTGATATGTTATTAACTAAAGTTTAGATTGGGGCTCCCTCTTTGTGTTGTACAGTTATGTGTATTTCGACAGATGTATATTGTTAGTATCCATCATCATTGTCTCATACAGAATAGTCTCACTGCCCTAACAATCCTTCCTGCTTTACCTAGTAACACCTTTCCCCTCTTCCCAGTCCCAGTTTCTAGTAACCACTGATGGGTTTATTGTCTCCATAGTTTTACCCTTCCCAGAATGTCATGTAGTTAGAATCAACTGTATAGTATGTAGTCTTTTCAGACTTTTTTTTTTTTTTTTTTTGCTTAGAATATACATTTATGTCTCCTGATCTTTTTGTGGCTTGATAGCTCATCTCTTGTTATTGCTGAATAATGTTCTTTCCATATGAACCACAGTTTGTAATCCACTCACCTTCCAAAGGACACCTTGATTGCTTCTATTTCTTGGTACTTACGAATACTGCTACAATAAATATTTGTGGTACTTACGAATACTGCTACAATAAAAAAAAATAAATATTTTGTGTAGATAGAAGTTTTCAGCTCATTTAGGTAAACACCTAGGAGTATGATTGCTGGATCATATGGTAAGACTATGTTTACTGTTGCCCGTATGGAATTTACTTTCGGCAACAATAAAATCATTGAATTGCTTGTGAGTAGGTTGTGCTTTTGTTTCAGCTTTGGTGGGTTCTTACGACCAGACCGTGATTGGAATTTGTGCATCTTTTCTTTCAGGTGTGAGTGTGGCAACCTGTATGGCCATCCTTCACGTGGGTAGTGCTCAGCAGGTGCGGACAGGATCCACGAGCTCCAAAGAAGAAGACTATGAGAGTGATGCGGCTACGATTGTCCAGAAATGCGTAAGTCAAGCCTCTGCAGATACGGGCGCCTTGACTGTTCAAACGAGGGAATGTGGCCAGTTACAGCTTCCTCCTGGATAGAGGAAAGGACATGGGGCAGCGCCGTCTGCACCCTTTCCCCCTGGGTATTAAGTCTGAGAGGTAGGCATTCAGTTTGTTTACCCGGCAGGTTGGTTGGCCCTGCAGAAAGTGTGCAGTGTTGTGGTGGCAGTGGACCTTGTAAAAGATGAGTCACTGTCAGTGCATATGTTTGAGGCCTGACTACATGTCAGTATGCCTACAACCGAGACACACAACACCCAAGGTAATCGCAGATAGCGATAAGTGTATAGGATGAATAAATGTGATAGAAAACAATCTGGGTGTGTTGCTTTAGATTGGGTGGAGGGAATGCCTCTGTGGGGCCATGTAAGCTGAGTGAGAAGAGGGAGCCGGTGCCACGTGTAGATGAAGTAAAGTGTGACGATAGTGTCATTGGAAAACGACTTGAGGATATTTCAGTCTCAAAGCTAAATTACTTTAGGTAGGATTTAGCATTTATAATGAAATATGTCAGCTTGCTCAGATTTCTGTGTGTGTTTGATATTGGACAGCTTGAAATCTATGACATGATTGGACAAGCAATCTGCAATTCTCGCCGGGCTGGTGGTGAGGTAAGAGGCGTGTCTCTGCTACGTGCCAGTCTTGTAACCTGTAAGATGTCTATGTTCATCTTCTTTTGTGCCTTTTTCTTTTCCAAGTACAGTTGACATTAATATGATATTGATTTCAGGTGTCTCTTGTGCCTTTTTCAACAGCATTATCAGAACTTCCAGTTGCTGGGTGCCTGGTGCTTGTTAAACAGCCTTTTCCTCATATTGAACCTCAGTCCTACGGCGTTGGCTGACAAAGGGAAAGAGAAAGATCCACTGGCTGCACTTCGAGTCAGAGACATCCTTTCTCGTACGAAAGAGGGCGTGGGCTCTCCTAAGCTGGGGCCTGGAAAAGGGTATGTGTCTCCCTGACTGCCACTCCTGCTGTGTTCTCTTTCCTGGCCGTTTTCTGTCGATGGGGGCTAGTGTAACTCTTCTCATCTCCATGTCAGTAGAAAAATTTCCGTCCGTACCCAGTTGAATTTAACATCTGGATGATGATCATAGTTTACTATCTACAGCACAGCTCTGTGACTTTGGATGAACCACTCATTTTTTCCCATCTTGTTTCCTCACGTATAAGAATGAGAAAACCACCTGTGTGATACATATTTTAGGATTTTTATGAGGTTCAGATCAGGAAAAAAAAATGCTTTTGTATAATGGGCTTGGTCGATTTGGAGGTAATTACTCCACTTGCGTGTTTACCTATAAAGTGAGGATTCTGTCAGGTCCTTCTGGCTTGCTTCCTAAAACATTTGCTGCTGTTTTGATGAAATCTGGGTATTAAGTCCTGCTTGCCAGGAAAGAAGTTAAAGATATAACTTCTGTGCGATTCAAGGTTTTCTTTCCTAAGAGCAAGCATTTCTGGATTTTATTTATGCACTCAGTCCCAGCCATGTAGTAGTCCCTTATTCAGGCGTTGAGGGTGTAGCACAGTCAAAGCAATGTCCTTGCCTTTATGGAGTTCATTTTCCAACTGGAACAGCAGCGAGCAAATATGCCGAGTTCATAATAGATTAAACGTGAGTGTTGTAAAGAAAAATAAGCCAGAGCAAGGGGCTAGAGAGTGACAGGGGCTGTTAATTTAGTTAGAATGTTCAGGAAAGACCTCCGAAGATGAGATGTAGAGAACATAGGTGGAGTGACTGAGTGGGTCATGCAAATATTTGGGGTAGAATTGTGCAGGGTTTGAGGTACAAGTATAATTTGACATTTTAAAGGCTCAACAAGTTCAGTATGGCTAGAGTGGAGAAATTGAGGGGGGAGAGTGGTAGGAAATTAGGTCAGAGAGTTAGCCTAGGGCCAAGTCACCTAGGGCCAAGTGTGATCTGTAGGAGTAGGAGGTTTTCAACAGGGGAGTAGAATGATCTGCTTTATTAGTGATTGGAGAATGCAGCTTCTGTGTGGAGAATAGACTGCAGGGTCAGTAGAGAAGGAGGAGGCAGAACAGTTAGGAAGCTAACGCATTACTCCAAACGAGGGAGGATGGGGACTTGGAATAGGGTGGCGGTGGTAATGGCAGAGAGGAGGTCAATTTGGGATATGTTTTGAAGGTATAGCGGATGGGATTTGCTGATGGTTTGGATGTTGAGTGAAAAATGCGACATCAACATTTTTCTGGCATGAGAAAAACTGGGTTGTGTAATTTACTGAGCTAGGGAACATCAGCTTAGAAGTCAACTGGGAGGCAGGAAGAGGAACAACCGAAGAATTTCATCTTGGCCATGCTGAGTTTGAGGTGAATGTCAGACCTCTGTGTGAGATGTCAAGTAGGTAGTAGGGTATGTGAGTGTAGAATTCAAGGAGGAAGTCAGTTCTGGACCTCATTCAACAAATGGTTCCCTGAGTAGCTTCTCTGCCCCAGGCTCCGTGTTAGCCTGCAATGTGTCGATGAAGAAAAAAGTAGACATATTCCCAAGAGATGAGGTTGATATGCATGCAAATATATGTCAAATTGTATCTAGAGTATTTTGTAATAGTGCCAATTTGACCTTGGTCAGAAAGATCAAGGCAGGGAAGAACACTTCCCTGAGGAAGGTTCTGAAACCGGCATTGGGACGGTTGGCAGTACGGGCACGTACTGTGCCACGCTTTGGACAACAGCAGGCTGCATGTGCAGTGGCGGTATGCCTGCCACACAGCCTGGGCGTGTTGTGGTTTACGCCATCTGTGTCTGTGGAGGTGCACTCTATAATGTTCATGCAACCACGGAACTGCATTTCTCAGAACGCATCCTTGCTGTTAAGTGGCACATGACGGTAAATATTAGGCCACGTAGAGAGGTAAGCTCTTACCAGAGAGAACAGTGATTTGTGATAATGTGAGTTTATCTCACTCTTGGCATTGTAAAGAGAAATGGCAGACTGCCAAAAAGTACCTGTGTTCTTAGAAGTAGCAGTTACGTTTAAAAAATGGCCGTTGTTTCTTGAGATTTAAAAAGAATACATGTACAAATTTAAAAGCTACAAACCATACGAAAGGGAAAAAAAGTCATCTAAATTGTTAAACATTCTACCAGACATTTTTCTGTGCACATATATAAAATATGTCTACAAAAATAGGATTACTGTTAAAAAATTTTGTTGACGTCTTTTCAGCAAACAAACTTTGTAAGTTTTTTTTAACTTGTAATTTTTAAAAAAAAGATTTTACTTATTTATTTTTAGAGAGAGGGGATGGATGGGAGAGAGGGAGAGAAACATCAATGTGTCGTTACCTCTCTAGCGCCCCCTACCAGGGACCTGGTCCACAACCCAGGCATGTGCCCTGACTGGGGAATCTAACCAGCAACCCTTTGGTTCACAGGCTGGTGCTTAATCCACTGAGCCACACCAGCCAGGGCCAAACTTTGTAAGTTTTTAATGGCTGACAGTATTCCACTATAATGATACTATAGTTAACTAATTACCTTATTAAACACTTATTTAAGTTGTTCCAGGTTTCGTATTTTGATAAACTATATTTTTTAAACCTTCTGAAACACAAATCTTTGTGAACTTGTTTAATTATCCCCTTGATGTAAGTCTCTAGAAGTACAATTGTTGGCACAAAGAGTGCACATATTTAAAAATTTGAAACACTTTGCTAAGCTGCACTAGTTTGCATTCCCGCCAGCTGTGTGTGCGTGTGCCCTCTTTTCCCAGGTTCCCTTCGATGGCGGGTATCGTTAGTCTTCATGTTTGCTAATGTTAGAAGTGAAAGATGTTATTATATTGCTCTGATTTGTATACCTTTGGGTACTAGTGTGATTCTGGCCCTCGTCACATATTTATTGCTCGTTTTTATTTCTTTTGTTAAAATGCCTATGTCCCACTTTTCTCTTTAGTGTTTGTCCTTTTTTCTTACTGATTTACATGAGCTCATTGTGTATTAGATATACTCACTCTTTGTCATGTGATCATTTGGACAGAAAGAAAAAGTTTTATAGAAGTTGGTAATCTTAAACTTTTTCTTCTCAAAAGAATGATTTTTAAGAAGTTCAGGTATCATTTAAATGTCAGCATCTTCACATGACCCAATTGCTTTGAACCGATAGTTTCAGTTTTAAAATCTATGGATTTTGAAGTGTCTTCTGGTCCTGGAGTTCTTAACTTAAAGCCTGTGGATCCTTACACAGTCCATGGATGGGCTTCAGGGAAATTGGGCACTTGTGAAATTACATGCAGATGCTGTACTTTTTTCCCCCAGGGAAAGTTCCATAGATATTGAAAGGGGTCTAGGACCCCCAAAATGTCAAGATCCACTGTTTTTAAGGTCGTACTTTATTGTGCGTTATCTAAAGGTTTGTTTTTCCCTTTTTCTTTGTGTAGGCATCAGGGATTTGGGGTGCTCTCTGTAATATTGGCAAACCATGCTGTCAAGCTGCTAACATCCCTCTTTCAAGACCTGCAAGTGGAGGCTCTGCACAAGGTGAGGGGGTTGTTCTCAGGGAATCAGCGTCCTGGTGGCTGGGCCCTCTTCTGGGGAAACTGGCTGGAGCATTCGGATCAGGTGGTTATTTCCTGGTGACTCAGAACATCAGTTCCCTTTTGATGTTTACCTTCAGGGCTGGGAGACCGACGGCCCCCCCGCGGTCCTGAGCGTCATGGCCCAGAGCACCTCCATACAGAGGATTCAACGGCTGATCGACTCGGTCCCGCTGACCAACTTGCTGCTGACGTTACTCTCAACTTCCTACAGAAAGGTGGGTGGGGCCATGCGGCGGGGAATTGGGAAGCTATTATATAATAGAAACTCCTCAAAACAAGTAAGACTGACTGAAAACTGTGACCTTTATAATGCCAAATGTGTGGTAATGATTTTAAAGGCGAGAGGAATTCTTAAGTGATTCCAAACATTTGAATCAGCCGTTGGTCATTAGCATTGGGGTACATGTGGCTGCTAGGTGATTTGTGACAATTGGCTGAAGCAGAAACACACAGGCTACTGTGGAAGTACTCCTTTTTTGATTCTTGGCCATGTCTCTGGTTTCGGAGTGCTTTTGTAGGAAAAAGCAATGAGAGTCCTAAAGGGAGCTATTAGGATAGCTACTTCTTGGATTTAGAAAAAAAGAATAAGACAGAAAGCTTTCCAAGTGGCGAATGGGATGAAGCAGGAAGGTTCCCGCTTTGTGAACATCAGCTCTACCAACCTCACTGCTCACCTAGGCCTGCGTCCTGCAGCGTCAGAGGAAGGGCTCCCTGAGCAGCGACGCCAGCGCTTCCACGGACTCCAACACCTACTACGAGGACGATTTCAGTAGCACAGAGGAGGACAGCAGCCAAGGTAGAGACTCCCTCTTCTTCCTCCCAGCAGATAAGCCGCAGGGCACGACCGGAACCTTCCGTGGCGGCTGCCCTGGTTTCCTCTTTACCCTTTTCTTCGCCTGGATCTGGATTTTGTGTGTGCTCAGAGGTGGCCTATGATTTGAGTAAGTCAAGCTGTTGAAGGCTGAACGATAGAAGCTACTGTCAGCAGAAAGGAGCCCAGACTCCTTTCATTCCTTGTCCTCCAAAATCAAAATACGTCTCAGTTCATATTTCTTTTTTGTGTTAACCCATTTTGTGAACCCTACTCTGAGCTTTCCCACTGAAACCCAAAAGGTGCGCAAGGCATTTGGTTTGGCTGTTGTCATAGACATGTGGCTTGGGGAAGCTTAGGGAGAGAGACTCCAGACTTCGTTGTCGTGAACAACAGGGCAAAAATGAGCATTCCCTCCTGCCTTAGTTTGATGAGAGATTGAAAAAGATAAATACCTCAGATTCTTTATAATTAGGTTTGCGGGAGCAATGTATGGTATTGTAAAAGGTATGATTCTTATCTTGGGGTTTACAATTGATAGGCAAGTAAAAATTTGCTCTGGAAGATATTTTGTTTGTTGCCAGGAAAATAAAATGAGATTATTTCTCTTCCTTTGTTGGACTCCTTAAAAAAAAAAGTCAGTTTACAACAAAGAAAAAAAAAATCAGTTTTATTGGGTCTAATTTATATAAAATAAAATGCTCCCATTTTATATATACATTTAGATATTGTATTTTACTTTTATTTATTTATTTTTTAAGTTTATTGAAATGGTTGAAATTTAAAAAAAAGATGATTGTATTTATTTATTTTTTAGAGATGGGGAAGGGAGGGAGGGAGGGTGAGAAATGTCAATGTGTGGTTGTCTCTCACGTGCCCTGCCAACTGAGGACCTGGCCTGCAGCCCAGGCATGTGCTGTGACTGGGGAATCTAACGAGCAACCTTTGGTTCACAGGCTGGCGCTCAATCCTCTGAGCCACACAAGCCAGGGCTTATCTCACTTTAAAAAAATATTTATTTATTCTTAGAGAGTGGGGAAATGAGGGATAAAGAGAGGGAGAGAAATATCTCTTGGTTGCCTCTCGCACACCAGGGACCAGGCCCACAACCCAGGCTTGTGCCCTGACCAAGAGCTAAACCAGTGACCTCTCACTTTACTGAACAATGCCCAGCCAACTGAGCTACACCGGTCAGGGCTGCATTTTGATGTTTTAAAAAATGTTTAAAATTTTTCAATCACAGTTGTCATGTAATATATTAATTTCGGTGTAAAAACATAGATGAGTTTTGCCAAATTTATGCAGTTGTGTAACTACCACCACAATCAAGATATCTTTGTTTTCCTTTTGACTTTTTAAAAGCAGATAGACTAACCTTAAAAAAAAAAAAAGTGCTATGTCTGTTACTTTTCCCTTTCTCTGTTCAGATGATGACAGTGAGCCTATTTTGGGGCAATGGTTTGAAGAGACCATCTCTCCCAGTAAAGAGAAAGTGGCTCCTCCGCCTCCTCCCCCGCCCCCTCCGCTGGAGAGCTCTCCTAGAGTTAAAAGCCCCAGCAAGCAGGCCCCTGGAGAGAAGGGCAACATTTTGGCCAGCCGCAAAGATCCTGAGTTGGTAAGGGGATTTCTGAAGCTTAGGGGAAGGAGAAATGGGGAGCAAGGGTGTGAAAAGCAGATCATTTGAACTAAAACATTTTCTAGGATCAATAACTCTAATGTTTGAAGATATTTTTTACTTAGGACTTAAATGTATCGGTTATGCTTGATTAAATAACTTTGTGTTCTTGGTGCCATTTCTCTCATTGAGGGTGAGTTGTAACATAGTCTTTGAAGTTAGGTCGAGGGGAGTTTCAATGCTACTTTTCTCACGTACTGGCTTTGTGACTTTGGGCAAGAATCTGAACTTCTTCCAGCCTCAGTTATGTCTTTTATTGTGTGGAATGATTGTACCTGCCTCTAAGAGTGTTGTGAGGGGTTAAAGAGCCCTTTGCATAGATCTGGTACATGGTAAATTCTTGCTAATGATTTTGGCAACTAACGTTTATTGATGATGTACTCTGTGTAAGCCCCTGTTCTGAAGCCATATCAGCAAACAAATCAAATGCAATTCTTGTTTTCATACAGCTTAATCTAGTCAAGGATCTGGATGTTAAACATTTACACAATAATTTTAATAGAGATGTAAAGAGCTGGGATTCTATAATGATAATATAGGCTTCAGAACCGAATATATCAATAGCGTCCAAGAGCTGGACAAATGTAGGACCTTAGAGGTGAAAGAAATGAGTCAGTCTATTTGGAAATCCCCTGCCTTCATGCAACACTTTGTGAAGTCTGTTGCGCTAAACTGGCATACCGTTTTGTGTAACTGGTAGAATTACACGGGAAGGGCTATCATGATTAAACTTAGTCTTGTTGCAGGTGATTTAAAATCTGATTTTTAAATTCACTGTATTTATTGCATGAGGCCTATGGGCATATTTCATTTCCCGTTTGTATTCGGGATTTGTAGGGGCTCTGGGTTTCCGAACCTTATATCAGCTTTTTTGTTTTTTTTAGTTCTTAGGTCTGGCTTCCAACATTTTGAACTTCATCACCTCTTCCATGCTGAACTCTCGGAACAATTTTATCCGAAACTATCTGAGTGTATCTCTTTCAGAACACCATATGGCTACCCTGGCCAGCATCATTAAGGAGGTGGACAAAGATGGACTCAAGGGTCAGTCGACAGGATATTTTTTCTCATGGAGTTTGGCTGTAGGCAGGGTGGTATGATACATTAAGTTACTTGAATAATTGGTTTTCCTGTTTGTCTCCAAGGTTCATCAGATGAAGAGTTTGCTGCTGCTCTCTATCATTTCAACCACTCTCTGGTAACTTCTGACCTTCAGTCACCTAACCTGCAGGTTTGTGTACACTGCGACCAGTTAGGCCAAGGGCTCTCTCCATCAGCTCTCAGTAGGCTGCAGTTGGTCTTATTGCCAAGCAATGCAGTTTGTCATGGAATCCCCACACTGGAAAGAGTGCCGAGAGAATATTCTCGTATGACCCTATGCCTTAATTAGGATCATTTTAAGGAAAAGAAAATGTCACTCGGTGAACTTAAAGGAGAAACTCCAAGAACAAACAACTTCCGATGACTATACTAGTAGAAAAATGGACACAATAAATGAGGTGGAAATTTATTTTTAAAATATGTATATATAAATGCCCAACAAACATAGGAAATGTTTATCATTAATAAACTAAGAAATACAAGTTAAAAGGTGTGTTTTAAAGGAATCAAATCAGAGGAGATAGATGCTCTTATATACATTTCCTGCTTGCAAATGCACCACCAAAGGAAGTCTAGGATCCTATTTGTGGATTTCTAAATCTTACAATTTTCTCTCCCCACTGAAGTGGCTGATGTTCTGAATTATAAATCCGAAATTTCTCATTTCATTAGTTATATATATATTTATTTTTGCATTTATGGTTCTTAAATTTTAAAATTATGCTTTTTAGTTTTTGTAGCAAATGACGTGCTCTATGCAATCTTTTCAGGTTTTTTTTCACTTAGTATTATTTAGTACTATATTGCTAAGATCCATCTGTATTTTTGCATATTTCTGTAGTTCTTGTTTTGACTGCTATATGATATTCTGCTGTTTTTGTGACTATACCAGTTTATTCATCTCCCCTCTGCTCCCACTAATGGACCTTTGGGTTGTGTCAGGTTTAATTGCAATTCCAGGTGTTGTTATGGCCTTTCTTGTACATCTCCCCCTGTTCTCTTGAGACTGTAGCTAGGAGTAGAGTTGACAGGTTATAGAGTATGTGACCTTGAGCAGATAATGCCGAATTGCTATTCTGAGTAGCTGCGCCAGCATTTACTCCCACCAGCAATGTGTCAGAGGTACGTGGATTCACATTCTTTCCCAACGTTTGTCAGTGTCATGTTTTTGTAGTAACTTTCTTATGTTCAAAGTTAGTGGTTCTAATCTTTAACGTACATAAGGATCCCTGGGGAATTTATTTAAAATGCTGATTCCTAGTTACTGTGACACTCCCCTCCCCTGGGAGAATTTGGTAGATCTCCAGTAATTGGCTTTACTGTTTTGAACTTTTGTTACTCTTAAGATTCCTTTGGTGGATTCTCAGAATCAAGACACAATGCAAAGGCTCGCATTTGCCACCGAAGGGAAAAATCCAGGAAGCTATTTCAGGAGGTTAAAACTGATTCTCATAATCCTAACAAATTTGAGGATTTCTTAAAATTTTTTATTGTTGAAAAAATATTAAAAACTATTTATACTTACCTACTATTACATGAAAACATTTTAGAGGGGCAGGAAAGGGAATATAGGTTGAGTAGAAAAGTTGTGACGTATGTAAGACGAAGAGCAGGAAATGCTTCAGTTAGTATATGGCTGGCTGTCCTGCCGAAGTTATCATTTCCTTGCCCGGACCTGAGTTTATTTAGGGAAGTATCAAAGTTCATAGACTTGGTCTTTTCCTGCTTAAACTTGTTCAAATAATGGGGAAGAAATACTTTTCTCTGGAGAATAGTTAAGATTCCTCTAACGATGTTGTACTCTTGAGTATTTTTAAAATAATTACAGACCTTGTGTGGACATGCAGCCTGGTTGCCCATACTGACTTCACGAGAGGAAATCCTCACACCTCCCTTTTCATCCCCTCTCCAAACATGGGACTTGAAATTCTTCCCCCGAATTTCATAACCATGATGGAGGAAAGTGTAGGATGGTGTAATCAAATGATCTGCTATTGAGTTCCCTAACTTGGATATTGTTTCTTTGGAGTGTACAAAGCCACCTTACCAAGGTGCCTGACTTATGTTGCAAGACAGACACAGTGTCCCCTCAGGGAGGTTAGTAAAAAGTGCCTCAGTCTGTGAGAGCAAACAGGCGTAAGCTATGTCTTAAAAGTCGCCTTCAGCTGTCAGGGAAATAAAGAACTATGTCTCCGAGTAAGATTAGCAGGCCTATTCCCTTCTTAGAGAAGAAATTGAAATCTACTTATTGAGGGCGCTGAACGTCTTGGGAAGAGGACATTTTGCTGAGAGTCTGTGGGGGAGGATGTGCTTGGTTGGCGTGGCCCCTCTGTTTTCTCAAATATGTCTAATAAGCAGTCTGCTAAGGTGATTTGTGTCTCTCGAAGCCCAGTGAGAAAGCAGGCTTTGTCTGGTTTTCATTGGTGTTCTGCTCCACTGGCCTTTGGTGATTAGCTCAGTCTCTAGCCCTGTTTTGCAGAGGAGGTTGGGGATGGGGTTGACAGTTCCAGTCCTCTAATCACATGATCCTTCTGGCAGCCAGCCCCCATCCTGAAACTGTCTGGGGTCCCACCTATCTAGGGCCTCACCTCATTAGCATAAACTCAGGTATTGCTGGAAGGAGCTTGTTGTGATTAACAAAAGAAGCTTCTTTCACTCCTATCACTAAGAAAGTTACCAGTTTTAGGATCTCTGTGCCAGGAATAGGACTAAGACC
Organism: Mormoops blainvillei; assembly: GCA_004026545.1. NCBI lineage: Eukaryota > Metazoa > Chordata > Mammalia > Chiroptera > Mormoopidae > Mormoops > Mormoops blainvillei. Next base: position 186,807 of record PVJD01001892.1, on the reverse strand, counting down.
AAATACATCTCTTTTATTATAGCACCATATCACAGGGGGTTAGTATTTAATGGGTACAGAGTATGGTCTGGGGAAGATAAAGTGCTGGGTGGAGAGGGGAGGTGGTGACCATGACTGCACAGGGCGTATGAACTCAGTGCCACAGAACTAGATGCTTAAAAATGGTTAAAATGGTAAATTTTATGTTATGCTATTTTATCACAAAAGAATTACCTGGCACTTTAGTAGTAACCTGTTGCCAGTACTGCTAAATTCTTTTAGTAGTACTTTATAGTAGCTATCTTTATTATTTTGTTACTATTAATGCATTTTTATTATATTTACTGTTACTGATAGAATTCTGATAATTTAATAATATTTAATAGTAATCTAGGTTCTTTCATTCATTAAGTATTCATTGAGCATTTTCTGTGTGTAGACCCTGAAGAAATAAAGAAGACCTGAATGAGTGCAGGATCAGTAGAAAAAGGGGCGCTATGGTGTGGGTAGAGGACCTGCTGTCGGGGTCATGGGAAATTATTTGAATGGGATGAAGGATATGGGGAGGAAGGAGTCTGAGATATTGCCTGGGTTTAAATCTCCAATGGAGACTAGCAGGATGCTGTTGTCTTTACTAGGAATGGAGAGTCAGGAAGGAGCGCTGGCTTGGGGGCAGGAAGAGTGATTCTCGGGGCTCAGTCCGCTCACTCACAGGCTTCAGTCAGCTCAGAGGTGGTACTGATTCATGGATTACTTACTTATTTCATATTTACTCAGAATGGCCCTTTGGGTTCTACAGGAGGCACAATTTGCCATTTTCTCTCTTTAGAAACTCTCTTCTGAGAACTCTCTTTCTCAGTTTTTTTTAAAACAACTGAATCAGCATCAGTTTACCAACACGACTTTCAGTCACTTGCGGCAGGCCAGTCCCAAAGCCACTGTCAGCCTGGACACTGCATAGCTGAGTGTGAGCTCTCCGCTGGCGAAGGGGTCAACTAAGTCCACTAGCAGAGGCGTTTCTGTGTTGCCATGGGGCTTCCTTTGTCGGTGTGTTGAATTTTATAGGCCTTTCAATCCAACGAGAAAACAGTTTGTATGTTTTTGTATACCAGAATTGTACATTGGAGGTTATCACTGTTTTTAGTTTAAATAGTCACCATTACTATTATTGAAAAAAACCATCTTAAGTATGATGGCATTTTGAGGTGCCAGTGGGATGAAAACATCTAGAAAGTAGTTGGAAATGTGAGTCCGGAATTCAGGAGTTAAAAAGTTAAGGCCGATACTAGCTTTGGGGCTGTTGAGGCAGTTGTTGAAGGGATGAGAGACAGACAGAATGGACAGACAGTAAGAGAGGTGAAGGCTGAGGCTGAAACCTCAGGGATGCCCGCATCAAAGCGGGGCCGAGAAAGGGCACTGTGGAGGCAGGAAGGGATGGTTCTGGCTGGGGCCTCGCTGCCAGGGCTCAGTCTCACTTCTTGGAAGGTTAGTTTCTTTCACCTAGAAATAAGAGGAGTTGAAGTGGCAAGGCAAAGCCAGGCTCCTGAGGAGTGTCAGCTCATATCTTAGCGCTCGGAGGTCTCAAAACTGACACCAAGACACAAAAAATGACACAAAACAAACAGAGGCCTCCCCTAAAAATCTTGTATGAATAACATTATAAAGAATACTTGTATATTAACTATAACCCTTTCACCAAACCTGTGATTTTATTTAACATGTTTTCTTCTAGTCCCTAACTGTACAGTTTGCATTGCTTTACATTATAGTCAGAACATTGATACACCTCTTGTTTTCTGCTTTTTCAAATTTTATATATGTAATGTTTTTTACAGTTACCTTGGTCTTTATAATGGCTACCATTATGGCTGCATGTCACTTGAACATTTAGATTTTCTGATTTTTTTTTATTACAGTAGTGCTACGGTGTTTATTTTTGATTTGGCTCAGGCATATTTATTTTTTTGAACGGTCACCTTGAGTCAGGGATGGAGAAGTCAGTTACGGCTGTGTTGAGCATAGCGATTAATAATGCAGGTTTTAGAGGTAAACCTGGCTTTATTACTTGGTAATCTTGTGGCTTTAGTCATATTCCTAAACCACTGGGAGCTAGTCCCCTCCTCAGTGAAGTGGGGCACACGCCCGCCCAGCACTAGAGCTCTGAGCGTTCGTGTGACGCGGCATGCACAGCGCTTCGCCTGTGGTGACTGTCCCACTCATGTAAACTAATCCATGATATCTGCGACGTTTTGAGTAATTATTCCCAAGGATTGAGGTCCTCTAGGATATTTTATAAGAATATAATTTAGTTTGGCAGACTTAGAAATTCATCCTTGGTCCTGAGGTACCCGTGATTTGTGTTTTCCGAAGCCAAGTGAGAAAGCAGGCTTTTATCTGGTTTTCCATTGGCATCCTGCTCAGTTTGTGTGTCTGAGAAGATAAGTTGTAGCCTAGATAATTGAGCTGAAAGTAAAGCTCGTTTGAAAGACATGGCACAACTGGAGGCAGGCAGCCTGGTTAATTCTGTATGCTTTGACATCTTACAGGCAAAACTTCTCTGCTAATACTGTTAATGTAAGTTGTTGGACCTATAAGTTGTTACATCTCCCTCTTTTGAGTGTTATTTGTAGTATGTAACTGGTTATGAAAGAGAAAATGTTAGGTATTGCAGGCCAAGTTTTCTTTGGAAAGCACAGACTTTGCATGTTCTATCCATTTGGAATATTACCCGTTTTCTGTTGTCACAATGAATTTCTCCCTTTTTTCAGGACACTGTTTCTGATGCTGATTAAGTGATAGTTGTTAATGGGTTTAGATTTGTAATTTTTTCTTTTATATTTTTCTCATTTGTTGAATGAAATGATCTTTTCCAAAACACTTACAAGTTTAAATTTTCGCATCCTCCTTTATTTAAATACTTCCAGTATTAAAAAGTAGCATAACAGGGCATTACTAGCCTTTGGCCTCATTCGCGGTCCTTCTCCTCATTGTCTCCCATGTGTCTCTCATGTCAGAACACACTGCTGCAGCAGCTGGGAGTTGCTCCTTTTTCCGAGGGTCCGTGGCCTTTGTACATCCACCCTCAAAGCCTCTCTGTACTTTCACGCCTCCTGCTCATCTGGCAACATAAAGCTTGTGCTCAAGGTGACCCTGATGTCCCTGAATGCCTTAAAGTTTGGGACAGGTAAGAAACTGCCAAGAGAAGCTGTGTGGGGAAGGTTCCTTACTTTTTTTATGTTTGACTTCTTTATGGTTAATCTGTGGCTCTGAGGGGTACTCTGGTGATAGTGCTTAATGTGCTGAGGGTGGAGAAGTGTGTTTCTGGTGGGCGGCTGGAGGGAAGAATGTGCTGTTTAAAACACAGAGGTACATGGTCCGGAAACAGCATCTTCCTTCAGCACAGAAGGGATTTGGCTGCAATTATGAGATAGAACCTGAATCGTGAACATAACCAATTTTATCCTGACCTGATTTTTTGAAAGAGAGGGAACAGGGAATCCAAGTCCGTCTTTGACTATAGTGCTTTCAATATGAAACCACTTAGAGTGACTTGCAAAAAAGTCCTCTTTGGACAACTTTTAAAGATTTTTTATTTTTTATTTTTTTATTTGGGGGAAACTCGGATGAATCATCTAAATCCTCTTTAGATGAAGACCTATATTTGCCATTTTTGCTTATATGGTTAAGAGTCTTCAAAGCAATTTGATTTTCTCTTCTCCATTCTACGATCAAATGACTCTAATGCTGTATTTGAGAAATTGCGAATCCTCTCATATGCCAAAAACCCTGCATTTTTCCTGATGGAATCTTACAAAAAGGCCAGGAGGTGGGGGCATGGGAAACGTAGTGAGGGAAACCCTTATTAGAACACAAATCTCTTTTGTACTAGCCATAGGCAGTGGAAGCAGTTGGCTACATTTATTTATTTTTGTGTAAAACCTCTTCCATCAAGTTCTGTGAATAGCAGAGAATTGAGTTATAATATATTTGACTATTACCACGCACTGATGCAACCTGTACTGTAAACTCTCAAAACAAAAATTAAACTCTAGAATCAAAGTGTAGGGAAAAGTAATAGTTGTTTCTACCTGACCAGGTTTGTTAATTTTTAAAAAAAAGCACCACCTTTTGGGAGCTTGCAGTTCTTTCCATTGTCAGAAATGGCTGGGTGGGTGTTAACACTCCTGTGGCCACCCTTGACCTTGCTGAAGGGTGGATGAATCTGGCGTTTTTGTAGCCAAAATTTAGTTTTCATCTTTTGTTTACAAGTAGCTTTTTGTCTTCCTCAATTTGCTATCTTAATGCCTAGGTTTAACTCTTGACATTATCATGCTTGGGGGGCGGTGTTCTGACTTTTCCCCATCAGACCTACGCCCCCTTTCTGTGCGGTAGGTTTTTGTTGACAATGAAGCAGAATGCCCTGCAAGGTGTGGTGCCCAGTGAGACAGAAGACCTGAATGTGGAACACCTGCAGCTGCTCCTCCTCATTTTCCACAACTTCACCGAGAAAGGCCGGCAGTCCATACTGACCCTCGTTGTGCAGATCATCCAGGAGCTAAGCGCCAACATGGACGCCCAGATGTGCTCCGTGCCTCTCATCCTGGCTCGCCTTCTTTTGATCTTTGATTATCTGCTTCACCAGTACTCCAAAGCCCCCATGTATCTGTTTGAGCAGGTGGGCATGGACATACTCTTTTTCCTTTACTAGCTGTTAATGAGAGTGATAGTTTTTGAGTAGCCCTAGGAAGCTCACTGGGACTTGTGTGTCTGTACCCACACTTTATTTAGCCAGAAGTGATAAATGTAGATTACTTGATTTCCTGAGTTCGTTTAAACACAGGTGTCATTCATTGATTTGACCTTGTGTTGTCTAGCACAGTGCCCTGAGCACTGGCCCTGAGTGAGCACCCGTTAGTGGTTGAGTGATGGTTGAGCAGTAGTTTGTGGATTAGTGGATTTCCTTGTAGAGATCCAAAGTGAGGATGGAAGGGCCAGCTAAGGATTATTATACTCAGCATTTCTTTAAATGTGTCATTGAGTACTATTCCTTTTGTACTCCAGCAAAAATATACTTTCCAAAAGAAGTCACAGAAAAATCTAAGATTTTATTTTAGTTTGCAAGTTCCCCAAACTGATGTTTTAGTCTACATTGTGCCTGGAGTGAGAAGCAGCATGGTGACTGTGTAGCTTTCTTAACTCTGAGTATTTTTTTTTTAAAGGTACAGCATAATCTGCTCAGTCCTCCTTTTGGGTGGGCAAGTGGATCCCAAGATAGCAACAGCCGCCGGACGACCTCCCCGCTCTATCATGGTTTCAAAGAAGTAGAAGAAAACTGGTCCAAGCATTTTTCATCAGGTCAGAAAGAAAACTGTCAATAAGGAACTGACTCATTGGTTCTCACCAGCAGGGTTGAATTTGGAGCTTGGAGACCCCTTGAGGATCTTTGGTCATTGGTTTAGCCTACACCCTACAGGTGGCAAATACCTACAGATTCAAACCATTTTCAGAAATGGATGCTCACATATCCAGCATTTATTTTAAAACAAAAACATTGAGATACAAGAATTAGGAAACCTTTTTCCCGGCTATAGACAGACTGCAGTATATCTATTCCTGCCACTCAGGGTGATTAAACTTAATTCCCCTTGAGGATGTGGTTCTGACTCGCAGGCTAGATCTCCTTTCGGGTTCATATTCAGAAAATAACGGCAGCTGTGACTTTCTCTCTAGTGTTTGTGATCATCCATTCTTTTGATGAGGTGCCTCTTGTGTTCATTTTTAGTGTGTGTTTGCTGTTACCCTCAGGATTGTCAGATGTTAAATGCATTTTGTGAGAACTTCCATCGAGTATTCATATGAATTTACCATCATTGGGATCTCGTATTAGTCCCTTTGGTATTGGGGAAATAGCATTTAAGTGTAAGGCAGCCAGTCTAATGATACCGTTTTGTTGGTTGACTTGATCATAGAGCATGTTAGTTAACTGCCAGAGTAGTGGTTCTCAACTGGGGGGTGATTGTGTCCCCCACCCCCAAAGGGGACATCGGGTAGTGCCTGCAGACATATTTAGTTGTCACAACTGGGAGGATGCTCCTGGTATTCAGTGGGTAGAAGCCAGGAAGATGCCAAACATCCTATAGTCCACAGGCAGCCTCCTACAGCTAAGAGCTATCTGGTCCAACGTGTCAATAATGCCAAGGTTGGGAAACCCCACTCTAAAATGTTTTCTTACTTTTTTATATTGTACAGTTATTAAACAGAGTTGAGAATGAAATAATTCTTTTAATAAGTGCCTTATTTTTCAGATGCTGTGCCACAACCCAGATTCTACTGTGTCCTGTCCCCAGAAGCCTCAGAGGATGATTTGAACCGACTCGATTCTGTGGTACCAGGAATTTTAAAACCCCATTTTATATGCGGGTCAGATGGTTTCCACCAAAATCAGTCTGTCAGGGGGAAAGGAAATGTCTTTTTGTAATGAGGGAATTTGGTCTATTTTAAGGTTTGAGCTTATTCTGAAAGGAAGATGTCAGAGGTCTGTTTACTGGCTCCTTTTGCTGTAGGGGATGCCCTTCCTGGTGGTGGACACCTCTGACACATTATTCGTGAAGACCCTTTTAGCATTTTCTCGTGCCAGTATTTTAATGGACAGCCACAGTCGCCTTAGTCTAAAACCTTCACTTGTGTGCTAACAATGGCCCATGAACTGAGTGAGGGCCCTGAGTGGGAGTCTTGCTGCAATAAGAAATTAGTCCTCAGAATTTAAGTGAACTAGTTTGCCAGTCATGAGGTTAAGTGATAATGTATGGATAGCAGGGGAAAAAATTTCCAAAAATGAGAGGAAATGATTGTCTTTCTTGGTATTAGGCGTGTGATGTTCTCTTCTCCAAGCTTGTCAAGTACGATGATCTCTATGCTGCCCTGACATCCCTGCTCGCAGCTGGGTCCCAGCTTGATACAGTCAGAAGAAAGGAAAACAAGAATGTAACAGCTCTGGTAAGACCACGGCAGCCCGGGCTCGTTATGAAGTTTGGCATTTGTTTGATAATTGGGTAGCAGTTCAACCAGAAATTTCCTTCTAGGACATACTGAATTTATTAAATATCTGTTTGCAAAACTGACCGATACTTCAGTATTTTTATGTAGTTAAGGTGGTTATGTTCATCTTAGAGATTATTTTTTTAAAAAGATTTTATTATTTCATTTTTAGAGAGGGGAAGGGAGGGCGGAAGAGAGGGAGAGAAACATCAATGTGTGGTTGCCTCTTGAGCGCCACCTACTGGGGACCTGGTCTGCAACCCAGGCATGTGCTCTAGTTTGGGGAATTTTACCGGCGACTCTTTGGTTTGCAGGCTGATACTCAATCCACTGGGCCACACCAGCCAGAACAGTCTTAGACATAATTTTATCATTTTTTGTTAGGATTGGAAAAAATGTGACTTTAAGAATTAATGACCCCCTAAGAACTTCATCTCCTATGAGTGCTTGATGGGTGATGCCGAAAACCTCGTACTTGAATTTTTTCTGTGGTTGCAGGAATGTATCTCTATCTCTAGAAACCATAATAGCAGTTCAGGCCACAAAAGGACCAGCTGACTGTGGTCCGTCCAAGGAGAATACCCTGCTTTCTTTTGGTTATTCGTTAAATTATTTGGGGAGTCAGAATTGTCTTAGAATAGCTTTTTTGGTCTGTGAAGTGTGCAGGACATGGGGCAAATTATATGTGTGCTTTCACATTTTCTGCTTTATTATGAGCTCTGTTCTCTAGAAAGACCTGAGAACAGACTTGAGAACCAAATCTCGTTTGAAAATCGAGACTCCACACTATTCTGCTTTGAGGGGTGTGTTTGGAGCAGCTCTGACTGCTCTGGAGACCTCGAGGCAATGCTGCTACCTCTGGGACTGCTCTTTTTGCTTCTCCCAGGAGGCCTGTGCCCTTCAGTATTACTTCCTGATACTGTGGAGGATCCTAGGAATTCTGCCACCATCAAAGACTTACATGAACCAGCTGGCCATGAACTCGCCTGAGATGAGTGAATGTGACATCCTACACACTCTGCGGTGGTCTTCTCGCCTCCGGATCAGCTCCTATGTCAACTGGATAAAGGTACCACAGTGTAATACAGAACTTGCTGCTAAGTGGTATTCAAAGCCAGTGTTCTCAGTGCTGCTGGGAATTTTTAAATATAAGGGTAATGAAAACTTTAGACTCTGCCTGAACACTTTTTTCTTGCTGTCCAAATAGGATCACCTTATCAAACAGGGAATGAAGGCTGAACATGCTGGTTCGCTCTTAGAACTGGCTTCTACCAAGTGCAGCTCAGTGAAATATGACGTTGAAATTGTAGAGGAATACTTTGCTCGACAGGTATGTTAGTTTTGGATCCGTAATAATGGAATTTGGCTTTTGCTGCAACCTTTTGCCACATCTAATCTTTTGGTATTTTTAAAGATCTCGTCATTCTGTAGCATCGACTGTACCACCATCTTGCAACTCCATGAAATCCCTAGTCTCCAGTCCATCTACACCCTTGATGCTGCAATCTCGAAGGTCCAGGTCTCTCTGGATGAGCACTTTTCTAAGATGGCTGCTGAGACGGATCCTCATAAGTCATCTGAGATCACCAAGAACCTGCTTCCGGCCACACTACAACTCATTGACACCTACGCATCGTTCACTAGGTGTGATGGGCTGCCTACCCAGAGATGGCAGAAAGGGTTTACTTTCTTTAGGAGCCAGTAGATTCCTAAGATTGAATTTTATGGTTCTAAGTACTGTTCATTCTTCAAATCCCCAGTGACTCAGAATTTTTTTTTACTAGCTTATGGTTTTTCCTTTTCCTTTTTCTTTTTTATAATCAAGGGTGTCTGAGGAGGGAATTTTCCAGTAGTTCATTAATAGTCAAGAGAGAGTTAAAGTTTTATAAATCTTTAAATATTTTCTAACATTTTACTTGTAAGATACAAAGAAAGAGAATGTAATTTTTCCAAACACTGTCATTTCTGTTCTTCACTAAGATGAAGCTCTTTAACTGCTCTTTAACTTTTATGGTATGTAGTTGGAGAAAAGAATTCTTAATATGTTACAGTATATTGAAATCCAGCTCTTTCTATAGTAAACATGACAAATTGTATGCCATGTAGAGTTGTTTGTTTTTCATGATGTCTGAATATTTTAGAATTCCTTTTCAGTATATAAAAATGGGAGTTTATTTACAAATCAAAAATTCTGGCTTTTTCTCCGTTGGCAGAGCTGACAGTATTGGGCCCGACTTCTCACATGGCAGTCACAAACCTGAGCGGAGGAATGACCACCTCCTTGTAGCTGTGCTCGCTGGACCCTCTTAAACTCATTCACTTTATCTGGTCCTTGTAGGATTTCACTGTTCAGCTCCTATTCTATGGGGCTTTTATGCTTAAAGGAACTTGGATCATTATAAAACTTAACTAATGTCTTTTAATGTGAATGCCTTACACTAGAGAGAGGACTGTTGCTTGAGGCATATTTTTTTAACAAATAAATATGAATAATAAATGTGAGTTATGAGTGCTTATCATGGGCCAGGTGGTTTTCTAGGTGCTGGGGTATAGCAGCAGCAAAGCGAAGGCCCTGCTCTCTGAGAGCTTATAGTGTCTGATCTGTGCCATTAACGCAGTGCTTTCTAAATGGAGCTGTTAACAGATGTTCCTGGGCAAGTAGGTTTGGGGAGTGCTGGGCAAATAAAATGGAACAGTTTTAAAAAGATACATATATAAAAATAATACTTCTCAGAGCCTTTATATACCTTGCTAATCTTGCAAGGCCAGGGGCAGAGGTGTTGATACAGAATTCACTCTTTCCCAAACTCATTAATATTGGAATCGTACTTTGGGAGCATTTCAGAACATGGGATATTCTTTGGGAAACAATTACCCATTGGTATTCTTATGAGACCAGAATGGGGCAGGGACTGTCACCTATACTTACTAGGAAACTGAGGTGCAGTTTTTCAATTTGTCCAGGGTTCGTTTCTCTTAGCCATCATGGGTGTCCTTCAGCTTTCACACATTCTCCTATCTTTCCCTTCAGAGCCTACTTGCTACAGAATTTTAATGAAGAGGGGTCCACCGAGAAACCTTCCCAGGAGAAGCTGCGTGGCTTTGCCGCTGTTCTGGCTATTGGCTCGAGTAGATGCAAAGCAAACACTCTGGGTGAGTGAATGTGCTCTCACACGTTACTGTTATTACTAATACGACCAGCGCTGCCACTTCTCTCCCTCTCGACCTGTCTGCTGGCATTTACCATTTATGGAAACCTTTCTGTCCATCAGACGTTGCAAAGGTTTATCTGCTTAGATCTTCACAATAACCTAATGGGATAAGTATTGGTATTATCCCTTTTTACTCATTAGGAAATTGAGGCTTAGAGAAGTTATTTCCCCCTAATTCCATATCTTTTTTTTTTTTTTTTAAGATTTTATTTATTTTGAGAGAGAGGGGAGGGGGGGAGAAAGAGAGGGAGAGAAACATCAGTGTGTGAAAGATACATGGATCAGTTGCCTCCCGCAGGCCCCCAGCCAGGGACTTGGCCGGCAACCCAGGCCTGTGTCCTGACTGGGAATCAAATCGGCGACCCTCTGGTTCACAGGCTCATGCTCAACCCACTGAGCCTCACCAGCTGGGGCACTAATTCCGTATCTTGCATGTGGTAGAGCTGGGATCCAAACCAAGATCAGCTGGTTCTAAAGCATTAGGCGCTCTTGCTGTGAGCACAGGTCTTTGTTCTTTTTTTCATTTACGAGATTACGAAGATCAGCAGGCTACCGCTTTGTGCTTGGGAAAACCTTCCCTCAGTTAGGGGTGATCGGGTAGAAATTTAGGATGGGGAATTAAAATAACTGGAGTTACGTGCCATAGTTACCCTTTAAAATTTCCAGCCATTTGTATTTTCCTGAATTTCGAGCTCTGAATAACCTTTTGATATTCAAATATTTTCACTTTTGGGAAATTAAACTTCAGTACTTCCGTGAAGAAGAGCATTCACGTTCTTCTTGATGATTCCTGCCCTTAAAATTTATTTTAAGGAGAAAAAGGATCAAAGCAATACTTATTCATAGAAGGTGTAGCAGATGTTTAATAGTGATTTTAGCCTGACTTGTAATGACTAGCCTTCACTTTGCATCTTGTTTTCAGTTGTCTGCTTTACTTGCCAGATTGGAAAGTGAACATGGTGGGAAATGAAAACCTTACAGTTAGATTGCTGGCTCTTGAGCAGTCAGCCAGTTCTTGGACGTGGCACTGCTATTGAAATACCCGTTCACGCTAACTTAGTAATTATTTTCACAGCCTGGGCTGTGGTGCTTCTTAAACTGCGTTTGAGCTTGACTTTTAAAATGCTGTGACCTATTCTTTCTCTCGTGATGATTCCTTGTCCCTTCTGTTGCCACCAGGTCCAACGCTGGTTCAGAGTCTGCCGTCGTCGGTGCAGGGCGTGTGCGAGTCCTGGAACAACATCAGCACCAACGAGTTTCCCAACATCGGGTCCTGGGTGAGTGTCTGTCCCCCCAGGAGTGGAGATGTGGAGCACTGGCCCTTCTGTGTTCTGTTCTTCTTCGGGCTGAAAGTAGCTACCAAGAGATAATTTGCATGCTGCAATATTATTTACTATGGTAAATGCTGAGTCAATATCAAAGCATTGAATTACCCAAATGATACCCTCAATTTCTTCATCTGTTAAATACTGGGACGTGTAAAAATTAGAATATTAAGTGCCTAGCACGTTATCTGGCACATGAATTCTCAGTAAATGTTAACTCTGTTTCCTTTCCGTTTTAGGTTATGTCAAGAACATGTTCCTCTTGTCATAATTTTATGGAGTAGGTTTTAGGTTTTCTAGGCTTTTACAAGACTGTTTAATCTTCTGTCAGCTTGTTTGAACTTTGTTTGTGCTCTATTCCAGTTACCTCTGTTAACAGATTATTCTGTTATTACAATCTTATTATACCTTTGTAATTGTGACCTCAGTGTACATCACCTGGAGCTATGGTACAAGTATAATTAAGATACTTATAATGGAGACGCAGATGCATTGCAAAATCCAGATCCTTCTCAATTATTAGCGACAACAGTTTTCATGTTGAATATACAGTTGGCCCTTGAATAACACAGGTTGGAAATGTGTAGGTCCACTCACAGGTGGATCTGTCACTTGACCCATGCAGTTCAAGCCAGCGCTGTTCAGATGTCAGTTCTGGGGTTGGGGCCTTGTGTATGTGGAGGGCCGACTGTAGTTATAGACAGGTGTCCGACTGCCTGAGAGGTCGGTGCCCCTAACCTCCAAGTTGGTCAAGGGTCGGCTATAGTATATTCTAATTATTTAGAAAGTGACATTAGTTATCTTCGCTTTGTACTAACGAAATTTTAACTTTAACTTTTAAAATCATAAATTAACTTTGTACTAACTAAAATTTGTTAACCGCCTTTTCCACTCCACTCCGTTCTCCTTCCCAGGATGAATAGCAGTGTGTGCTGAGTAGAGCCATTGAACCATTGAAGTCCTTAAACTTCAGCAGGGCCTTAGTTTATCTCAGCTTGGCTTCTTTTTTTCCCAAGTGAGAATTTTATCCTGGGTAGGTAGATGGCCTGTCCATCTGTGTCTTTTTTGCCTCCGTTCAGCGAAATGCCTTTGCCAATGACACCGTCCCTTCAGAGAGCTACATCGGCGCTGTGCAGGCTGCCCACCTGGGGACTCTTTGTGGCCAAAGCCTGCCTCTGGCTGCTTCCCTGAAGCACACCCTCCTTTCACTGGTCAGACTGACTGGAGATCTTATTGTGTGAGTACCCGTTACGTAGCCTGAAGTACTTTCTACACCTGTATTCTGTCATAGCTAAAGAAAGTCATGGGTTGTTTTTCTTCCCTTAAATAAACTGTGTAATAATGCTTTCGTGCATACCTCTGTAGCAGACAGCCTATTGCTTTATAGTACGCGCGTTTACCTAGAATGATTTTTAACTTAGTTCTGAAGGGCAGCAGAGTACCCCCTCCCCTTTCTGTGTGGTGTTTTTCAGGAAAGGCATGCTGGCCTTAGGTCACACTGTGGTTTGAAGGTGCTTAGGGTTTAAATTTTAAAGTGACAGTGATGTATTTGAAATCATGTTTCCCTGGAATCATTGTGGGAGTTAGACACTGCCATTTGGGGATTAAGGCAGGCCATGGAGGGACTTTTGGTCTTTTTATACATAGGTCACAGGTAAAGGCCTATATCACATTGCCTTAAAAGTGATCCAGTTTCCTGATAGTTCTAGAAAAGTTGTCTGGGATGGATTACTAGCTTAGGTTATAGTTAATTTTCTTTTCTGAATATTATAAAATACATCGTATTGTTTTAATAAATGAATTTTTAATATGGAAATCAGTCACACTTCTGATATAACAATGAAAAAAAGAATATGAAACTGTATGATTGCACCTATGTATAAAGCAACTACCAAGGGAAAAAAGCCTGGAATAAAAGTCCTTCCCTCAGTAATGATTGAATTACACTATTTTCTTCCCAGCTCACTCTCCCCCGCCCGCTGTGCGGCCTTTTGGAGGAGTATGTTTACTAACTTGGTTCCATTTTCTTTGTTGAAGTTGGTCCGATGAGATGAACCCACCGCAGGTAATTCGGACCCTGCTTCCCCTTCTGTTGGAGTCGAGCACTGAGAGTGTCGCTGAGATCAGTAGCAACTCCCTGGAGCGCATCCTGGGCCCAGCAGAGTCTGATGAGTTCTTGGCTCGTGTGTATGAAAAGCTGATTACTGGTTGTTACAACATTCTGGCCAATCACGCAGATCCCAATAGGTGAGTCTGGTTGAGGAGAACAGTCGGGCTCCTGTGACCTGCTGCTATCAGTGAAATGTACCAACACTGGCTTCTTTATGTCATTAATTAATAGTTGCTCATTGTGCCTGTGTGCATTTTGGTGTTCTTGTGGACATACACGAGGCGTTATGTGGGATCCTCTAATGTGATTAAATCCTAGGAATAAACATTAAGAAAATGGAAGGGTTAGATGTTCAGATTTGGAAACTTGAAATGTGGTTAAATAGATGCTTATCAAGCACTCTCCTAGGTACGATGAAGTCTACAAAGAAACTGATAAAATTGCTAATATTTTTGTGATCGTGCTTCTGAGATGGGTGGTCCGTGGAATGAGGTAGTTGCATAGCGCGTTGGGCTTTGATGGATTAGACCGTGTTGACTTGGGTGAGCCGCGAAGGGCAGCTGAGTTGCAGCTGTGCCCTGCTGAGAGCTGTGTAAATAGAGTGTCTCAGTGCTGGGGCGGCTCTGCTTTTTGTTGATGAGGAGACCACGTTTTTGTTTTTTAACCATGGGCTTCTTTTCTTTCCCTTCTTCCCTCCCTCCCTCCCTCCTTCCGTAACAGCAACGATCCTTCGGCCTCTTGGCCATTGATTGCATCAGTTATCTCAGATTTTAGGACTTCTGTTTTATTAAAGTTTAATTTATCAAGTATTTATTGAGTACTTATTGGGTGCCAGGCTTTATGCTAACTTTTGACAAGACAAAACTGAGTGTTACCTTCAAGGTTTAGGCATAGACTAACTTTAGGTTTTTAAAAATCAGTATTAGGAGGGCATTTAAACAGACCTTCTTTTGGGTAGTTAGTTTTTCTTTTCGATCTTCAGTGGACTGGATGAATCCATCCTGGAGGAATGTCTCCAGTATTTGGAAAAGCAGTTGGAAGGCAGCCAGGCTCGTAAAGCCATGGAGGAATTTTTCTCTGACAGGTGAGCTGTATTTCACTTTATTCAGTGGACATTTTTTGAATGCCTTCTGAAAGCAAGGAGCTATCTATGTTGACATAGGCATTCTCCTCAAGGAATACTTAAGCACGGCTTAGATGAACAAGCAGTATTTCGGGAGGACTTGGGCTAATCGGTGACTCCTGAGGTTAATTGATGAGGGGCTGATTTCGTGAATGCCGTGTGTTGTTGACTCACAGGTGACCAGTTTCCCTCAGAGGAGGTGAGATGGTGAGGAAATGGAAACAGATGGCTTAATGTGCTTCTTCCCTTTTTTTCCCCTTTCTGCGTCCCAGTGGAGAACTTGTGCAGATCATGATGGCAACAGCCAATGAGAACCTCTCTGCTAAATTCTGTAACCGAGTTTTGAAATTCTTCACCAAACTCTTCCAGCTGAGTGAGTGACAGCTTTTAGTAATCTCCTTATGGGAACTTTGATGTCCGACTAATACTGTCGTATCTTCTGCCCGAGTGTAACTACTGCATGAAAATGCTAACAAGTGGAGAGAATCCCTCAGAGAAAGTTCGGAAGGAAGTTGAAAACTTGCTTGAAGCCTGTCTCCTTTCCTGGCTCACAATTTGCACCTTCCTTCCTTTCCCCCTGCCCCCTTTCACTGACCCTGGCCTCTTGGTCTGTCCCCAGCTGAGAAGAGCCCTAACCCGAGCCTCCTGCATCTCTGTGGCTCTCTGGCACAGCTGGCGTGTGTGGAGCCTGTGCGTCTCCAGGCCTGGCTCACGCGCATGACCACCGCTCCCCCCAAAGATTCCGATCAGCTGGATGTGATTCAAGAGAACCGGCAGCTGTTGCAGTTACTGACTACATACATTGTTCGGGAAAACAGGTAGAACAACTGCGTTTATGTCACATGGCCCTAATGACTCCAGAAATATGCTGAGACTTTCGTACCTCTCTTTCCTTCAGGCATTAGTCGTTAGTAGTTTCAGTGATTTCGTAGCTCCTCTTCGCTAGAGTCAAGGAATCCAGAAGAGTGCCTTGATTTTTCCCGAGGAAGAACTTTTGCAGTGACTTGACCTGTCTGTTGTAACTTAGGCGAAAGTTTTGTGCTCTAGTAGCCCAAGTCCAAAGTATATATAGTCATGTATTCAATGTTTGATTTAAAACTTTCTTTAATCACTCTTACAAATTTAGAGGTACAGGGTGTCAGATTCCTGTCACTCACTCACCAATTTGCTGTTTCTTTTCTGCCAGCCAAGTTGGGGAAGGTGTGTGTGCTGTGCTTCTGGGTACCCTGATCCCCATGGCAACAGAGATGCTGGCCAACGGTGATGGAACTGGTTTCCCTGAGCTTATGGTTGTGATGGCCACCCTTGCCAGCGCAGGCCAGGGCGCCGGCCATCTTCAGCTTCATAACGCCGCTGTGGACTGGCTAAGTAGATGGTAAGATGATGAGACTGGAAACGCCCGTTTGTAGGTTCCAGCATGGCTCTTGGGTAATAGAGGGATGAGTGATTGCAGGTTATTTTCTTTGTAGCTCAGGGTATGAAAGAAATTTGAATCCCTACCTTTTTATCAGGGATTGAGGGAGTAGCCAATAACTCTGTTCAATTTGTACTTAATCTTCCTTGTTTTCTTACGAAGGTTTCCTGTTCATTATTCCTAGGAGAAGCCTTGGGGAACTGTACTAAGTGTCATTGATAAGGCCAGAGCACCCCAACCCTCTGGTTACCCACCTAGTTTTCTAAGAATGCCTTTGCTTCATAAAGTCCACAGATTGATGCAAGATCCATGAAGATGCTTCCTTTCTTTGATTCATCTGATTTTGTGTCCCTCTCCCCTCTTTTTTTCTTCGGGATAGCAAGAAATACCTGTCACAGAAGAATGTGGTTGAAAAACTGAATGCCAACGTAATGCATGGAAAGGTAAGAAAAGGGAGGAGCGACCACAGTCAGAAGTGATGATTCCATGTTCGTGGTCAGGTGAAGCCTCTCCTTCCCACTGGCCTCTGTCCCTGACCAGTCTGCAGAGGACAAGGCTGCAATCTCCGAGGCCTGGAAATGTTCACTTGCCAACTGCGCGCCCTTTGGTGCCTTCTGGTGGCAAGAGGTGGGTGGAGGGAAATATTCTGGCAAACAAACATCCACCAGAATCCTTCTTAGAACGTAGAGAACCCCGGCTGCTTTTAGATACTGATATACTCTGGAAAACTGGGCCCTGCTTCTGCATTGGATCGGGGTGCCCTGAGCAGATGTTACGTGGGGTTGCGGACAACTTCATCTGAAGTCTAGATACTAGAATTGTTTACTTTACCTGAGGGTTCAGGTCACTGTGCTGAGAAGAAGGGTTTGAAACTGACAAAAATCTTGCATTCTGGCATCTTCCTCCCCTCTCCCCCCCCAATTCATAAACGTGACGTAGGTGGCTAAGAACAGATAAATGGCCTCTGAGAGCCACCACAGCACCATTCGTTTCTCCCTCTTTTGCTAATCTTTATCCTTTCGGCTCTGAACTGTCATAGTGCAGGCGAGGAACTGAGAAATCTGAGGCTTTGATGCCAGACTGTTGGGTTTTTTAGGCAAGCGTGCACTACCTGCACTGGGTTCCTGAAAATTTTTTCACTTGATCTCTGAAGCTATTTCTCTTTTACTGCATTGATTTAAAATCTAGTAATTTAAATATCTTTTACTAATAATGCTAACAGTAGAAAATGTGTTGATGAGCGCCTATTGATGTTTTAATCTAGTATTTTTTTGAATGTTTTTTTGGTCTTCATTTTTCTTCCCTTTTCTAATTTTAGTTTTACTTCATTTTGTAAGATTTTGTAAAGACTTATGTTTGAGCTTAAGAATAAATGAATACACGGTAATTCAGTACAGTTTATTGACCAGCTACATGTGGTCATAGTGCTAAGAGTTGGGGAAATGGGTAATTAGGCGCTCTCTCTCTTTTTTTTTTTTACTTTTATACCATTCCTCTGAAATTGAACTTTATTGGGAAAAACTTGAGAAAACATAGGTTACATAACGAAATATAGAGAACCAAGGTTTTCACATTGCGGTGTTTTCTTATAGCATGTGGTAGTCCTGGAGTGCACATGCCATATTATGTCTTACTTGGCTGATGTCACCAATGCACTGAGCCAGAGTAATGGTCAAGGCCCGAGTCACCTCTCAGTGGATGGGGAAGAGCGGGCCATCGAGGTGGACTCAGACTGGGTGGAGGAGTTGGCAGTGGAAGAGGAAGACTCCCAGGCTGAGGATTCAGTAAGTACCATGGAGTGCAAGGTCACCATAAGGTAACTCCGGACTGGCTCTTGCGGAGCGCACGCTAACAAGACCTTGGGTCTCTCCCCGGGCCTTGTGAGCTTCAGAACTCTTCACAGTCCTTATTGCTTCCTCCCACCTAAATGTGATCAGTGCCAGGATGCTTTTCCAGGCCTGCAGAGTGAGCCGTAGGGGCCCAGTCCGGGGAAGGGCTATTTCATAAGCCTGTGTCGTTTCCATCCGGAGGCAGTTATCCTGCTGTTCCTTAGTTTTTGCATTCAAAATGGAGTTTCAGGGTTGAGTTCTTCATGGAATGGTGTGAGTTCCTTTGTAGAGAAAGCATAAGATTTCTCTCTTTCTTAACCACAAAACTCTAAGGTCTCACCTGAAATTGTAGTGCATTTATAGCCTACAAGCCATTTCCAGTTGGAGGAGGTTTGTATATGTCATTTATGAGTCAGCTATTTACATAGGTTGTGTTTTTGTGGGTATCCGGAGGGATAAATTTCCTATTACAAAGACTTATTATCTTTGAAGGATGAAGATTCTCTTTGCAATAAACTTTGCACTTTCACCATCACTCAGAAAGAATTCATGAACCAGCATTGGTAAGAGCAGTTCTTCCTTTTAGGTGAGGGTTTGCCAGGCTTTGATTGTCGGGACCCCTGGGCTTATCTGCTGGTTTCTTATTCTTCGCAGGTACCACTGCCACACCTGCAAAATGGTTGATGGGGTGGGTGTGTGCACAGTATGTGCCAAGGTGTGCCACAAGGATCACGAGATTTCCTATGCCAAGTATGGGTCCTTCTTTTGTGACTGCGGAGCCAAGGAAGATGGCAGCTGTTTGGTAGGAGATTGGCACATTTGCTGGGCTAAGGGGATGAACTTGTTAGCTACATGAGAATACATAACCAGGCTGGGAAATTTTCATGTCACCTTCATGGTGACCTGGTTCTAGGAGTAAATTCTGATCCTGTCACTGATTGCGCCGTAAGAATGTTAGAACTTGCAGGGTCATTTGAGATCTTGCAGTTTTTTTCTAAGACTGTCTCCATAATTTCAGATGTTGTAATCCAGACCCATTACTCGGTGCAAGTTTTAGACATTAGGTGATTACTATGGAAATCGGAGTTCAGGCTTTCGGCTGTCGTTTAAATGGCTAGCCAGTTTCTCCTTCGGGGCAGATTTTCCACAAGTCCGCAGGCAGCGCTTCATCTGTGCTTCTGGCAAGAGCTTAGGGCATCTGACGTTTTCTGTCCCTAGGCGCTGGTGAAGCGAACACCCAGCAGTGGCATGAGCTCCACCATGAAGGAGTCAGCATTTCAGAGCGAGCCCAGGGTTTCGGAGAGCCTGGTGCGCCACACCAGCACATCCCCTGCCGACAAGGCCAAAGTCACCATCAGCGATGGCAAGGGCGCTGACGAGGAGAAGCCCAAGAAGAGCAGCCTGTGCCGCACAGTGGAGGGCTGCCGGGAGGAGCTGCAGAACCAGGTGGGCTCTGGCGACGCCCAGACACACGGGCCGGGGGCAGAGCCTGAGGGCGGCTCACGAGCAAACAGTGCACAGGGCTGTCCTTGCAGCTCCACCAGTGGGCCTTCGAGCTGTTTCCCCTCTCTCTAAGCTTACTCATTTCCACAGTGGGAGTGGGAGTGGGGCATGCCTGATAGGGGAGGATGTATTGCCGAGGAGTATTAGCGGGGCTCGTGGGAGAGTGTTAGTTATGTAATGCACTGGAGCACCCGTCCTCGGTCAGGGTTCTTCGTCTGAAGCATAGAATACTGAACGTGAGTCGAGTGAGTATTTTCTCAGTTTTCCCCAGGATGGTACATAACCAGTCCCCTTCTAGTTTCACAGGAGAGAAGCTAAGTAATTATGCGTAATGGAGTGGGCGTTAGGGCATCTGTGCGAGGCTCCTGGTTTAGAAAGGTTGCCCTAGAGTTAGTAGCCAGGAGCATGTTGATTGGAATCAGATGCAGCACTGAGAGAACGAGATGACTCTCCGTCACGGGCTCTGAAGGTAGACACTGGCAAGACTATTATGATGAGTATGACCCATTATTTTTTGTCTTTTTTTTCATTTGTGTATTTGGATTTTTCTCAGGCCAATTTCTCCTTCGCTCCTCTCGTGTTAGACATGCTCAATTTCCTCATGGATGCCATTCAGACCAACTTTCAGCAGGCTTCCGCCGTGGGGAGCAGCAGCCGGGCTCAGCAAGCCCTCCGTGAGCTGCACACAGTGGACAAGGTGGTCGAGATGACAGACCAGCTCATGGTGAGTGTGCCGGGGTTAGGAGACCGAGATGCTGAAGCGTGCCAGGCGCTCTGACAGATACCCTTAGAACGACCTCCCTGGCCATTTGGAACTTAGAACCAAAGCTACCGTGACCTCAGCGTGAAAACCAGCACATGAGGTGTGTCTTATAAAGAAGTTGTTTGGAATAAGTCCCATTTTCAGTTCATATAAATCCATGAACTGCCAAGAGGTGAGGATCTTCATTTGGAGGCAATTAGAATAGAAAATTCTTCTGTATATAAAATAGAAAACCTCTGTATTGTATTTTCTTCCCTAAGGGTCATCTGGCTTGCAAAAATAATATTTGTCCTCTTTTGCTGTAGGTGACTTTCCTTTAGTTCTTCCTGTGACATGGGTTATAAGTTGTAAGCCATTACCCCCTTTAAAACCTATGCTCAGCACTGAGGGTAGACTTCCAGTAGCGCCTGCCTGGCCTCTTTAGCAGAAAGTGCAAAAGTAAATGAGGTGCATGGCTAGGTCTCACTAGGTGACTGCTTTTAAAAGGAAAATACTCATTTGGAAAGCCACATATATTTATACACATATTTTGGTATTTTATTAAAAATCAGTTACAGTTTTACACAGTGGTTACACATAAAAGATGTTTCTGAATCCATTTCTTTAAGTCCAAGATACCCGAATGCAAGGGTATAAGACACCTATGAGGCCCAGTGTGTTTTCTTCACTCTCAAAACAAAAAAGTCACAGTTTTAGAGCATTCCTTTTAGACTTCTAGATATTAAAGATGAAGCTAAAAAATATTGGGGTGGTGTGTTGGTGACCCATGGAGGTGCTGACTTTTAATTTTTCCAGATTAAGATTAATGAGAAAAAATTCCATTATCACTATCATTTTATTTTTTAAAAACAAACATTTTTTAAGAGCCAACAGTTTTTATTAATTAAATTTAGCTTTATGAAACATTCAGTAAATTAACCTTTATGGTTAACCTTTGTTAACCTTTGTTAACCTTTTCACTACGTTGTTCTTATTGGACCGATAATAACTTTACAAACGTACCTGTGTCCATGGATTAGAGATTGGAACCCCTTGCTTTTGAGTGGCCAGACTGCAGCATCTTCGTCACCTGAATAGTGTCCGAATCCGCTTGATCTCGTTTGTCTCACCACTGCCTTCTCTTCCTGCTCCCTTTTGCCAGGTTCCCACCTTAGGCTCCCAGGAAGGTGCATTTGAGAACGTCCGGATGAATTACAGCGGAGACCAGGGCCAGACTATTCGACAGCTAATCAGCGCCCATGTGCTTAGGCGTGTGGCCATGTGTGTGCTTTCCTCCCCACATGGGCGCCGCCAGCATCTGGCTGTCAGCCATGAGAAAGGCAAGGTGGGTGCTCCGCTTCCTTCCCACTCATTTTAGGCCCTGTTTGTCCTAAGTGCTAAGTAAAACAGATAGATGACTGTGCTCGGATTGGCTCTCAGAAAACGTTTATCAGCTTCTGAGAATGCTTGAGGGACAGTGCTGAATGAGCATTTCTACTTGAACCCTTAGTTACTTGGTTAGACTTAGACCCAGTATGACTAGAACAAAGATCCTGTTTCTGATTAGTAAATTCCTTCAAGCCCCGAGGGAAAGGGAATGGCCAGCAGTTACCTAGAACAGCACGGCTCCCAGTTTTGCCCAGTTTAGTCAGCCTGGAAGGCGTAAGCCAAGAGACAGACAGTTTCATAGGAAGGCTCAGTGTTCCTTACTTAGTTCTTCCCTGCCCTCCCAGCCCTCTAAGGACACAGGGAGGATTTCATGTTGTGTTATAGAACCAGTAGAAGGTGAGAGAGTGGTGGTTGTCTTAACTCTTGTTTTTTTGTATTCTGCTTTCTCTTTCACCAGTAAAGTTGTTTTAACATTATCTTAAGTGAAAAACGAACTAGAGATATGTATGTTCTTAAAACAGCTCAAAGATACTTTCAAAAACGTTTCATAGTAGACTAGAAAGGACATAATACATAGAAAATTTTTGGTTTTTATGAACTGATTATACAAAGAGAAATTGGTTTTTTACTCATTTGTTTGGTTCTCACTAGGAGGAAATGAAAGGCATTCCATATTTTTCAGCCAAGTGAAATAGAGGCTGATATTGGTCTAGCGTTTTCCGAAGAGGCTTATTTACAATAAACAGCTGCAAACTAGTATCCCTATTGAAGAACTTTGTTTTATTTCTCTGTTCTCTGAGAAGACTAGGGTTAGGAATAAACTGCTCATTGTTCCTTTACAGATCACCGTTCTGCAGCTCTCTGCACTCCTGAAGCAAGCAGATTCCAGCAAAAGGAAGCTCACTCTGACCCGCCTGGCATCTGCCCCTGTCCCCTTCACTGTGTTGAGCCTCACTGGGAACCCATGCAAGGAAGACTACCTGGCTGTGTGCGGGCTGAAGGTAACAATCTGGATCCAAGATCCTAGTCGCCTTCTCTCTCCTGTTCTCAGCACCCCTTCGTCTTAGTGCTGGTTGAGGTTAAACTTAAAACCATTGGAATGCAAAAGAAATCTTTCTCTGAATTTCTTTTAGATTGTTTTTATGTTGGAATAATCTGTGTATGTTCTTGAAACCTCCGTATGTCCTAGACAGTCTGAGTACTGTCTGAAGGCGAGGAATATTAGGGAAGAAAAGGAAACGTAAGAACTCTGAAACAAATTAGCCTTTTCCCAAATCACCTTTCAACCACTCTGTCCTTCATACTGTCCAGGACTGCCATGTGCTGACCTTCAGTAGCTCCGGCTCCGTTTCGGATCACTTGGTGTTGCACCCCCAGTTGGCAACGGGGAACTTCATCATCAAAGCCGTTTGGTTACCTGGTTCACAGACAGAGTTAGCAATTGTCACCGCAGACTTCGTCAAGGTATAGTAACAGCTCTTCGATGATGTGGTCCTAGAGTAGTTTCGCTTTTAAATCCAGAATGTCTCATCTCCATTGTGTGCTAGTTTTCCCAGCAATTAAAGAGAAAAAACCGTAACATTTTGCTGCCTTCCATTGTGTTGGTGAGCAGCAGCCCTCTGCCCGTAGGCCGTGGAGTCGATTCTGGCTCTGCCCCGTTGTGCCAGTGCACGCCTCTAACTGTGCTGGATCCGGAATTTGTTGATGTGTGTCTTTCCCCTACTCATTCCTTGAGGGAGAGTAAAAGATATTTTAGTTATCTGTATTCAGTGCTGCCTAACACTTATCAATTGCAGCTCTTTGGGTTTACCAGGATAATTTGGGGATGGAGCTGCAATAGGTGTCCTTTATTTCATCTTTCTTCCTTCCATTCTTCAGATTTATGACCTGTCTGTTGATGCCTTGAGTCCAACTTTCTACTTTCTCCTGCCGAGCTCAAAGATACGAGATGTTACCTTCCTCTTCAATGAGGAGGGAAAGAACATCATTGTTATAATGTCTTCAGCTGGGTACATCTATACTCAGCTCATGGAAGAGGCCAGCAGTGCCCAGCAGGGACCCTTCTATGTCACTAATGTTCTGGAAATCAACCATGAGGACCTGAAGGTTAGAGCAAACGTTGCCATTTCCTTCCATTCCGGATTTAATTAGCTTAGCAACTCTTCTGTTGTTCTTTTTTTTTTTCCTTTTGCTTCTTATTTTTTACCTAATAGCAAAAACTTGTCCTTTAGGACTAAACCAATTCAACTTGACCTGTCTGTATTCTCACATATTTTTAAGATTTAGCCACAGGGATCTCATGCTTAGACTATGAGGGCCCATAATCTTAATTTAAAACTAGCAACCAGCAAAACGGGAAACTGGTACCCAAGGCAGCAAGAGAAGTTAATGCAGATGTCGTGTCTTTGTCCTGGCAGGACACTAACAGCCAGGTGGCAGGTGGCGGTGTTTCTGTCTACTACTCCCACGTGTTGCAGATGCTATTCTTCAGCTATTGTCAGGGCAGGTCCTTCGCAGCCACCGTCAGCAGGACGACTCTGGAGGTGTTGCAGCTCTTCTCTATCAACGTCAAAAGGTGGGGACGAGCCCTTAGGGTACAGCTTCACAATGTCCACATCCGGTAGGATAGCTCCACCTCCCTCCCAAGCGCTGGTGTCTGTCAGGAATTTGGTGAAACGTACTTTTGTCCAGCAAACCTCTCCCTTCCCTGCTTGGTATCTCTGAAATCATGCAGCATCCGGTGTTGGCATCTGCATGGTTTGTCCCCCACCAGGGATACCCCAAACTGTAAGGGGTAGTTTGGGGTGCGGCCACTGTAACTCAGAAGGAAAAGCTGTCTGTAGTCAAGTCAGCAAACCGGACTTTTTTTTTATCCTCTCCCGAGGATGTGCTTATTGATTTAGAGCGAGGGGAGGGGAGGGAGACAGAGAGGGAGAGAAACATCCGGGTGAGAGAGACATCAACTGGCTGCCTCCTGCATGCGCCCTGACAGGGGATCAAACCCGCAACCTGTGCACGTGCCCTGACTGGGAATCAAACCTGCAGCCTTTTGGTTTACAAGATGACACTCCAGCCAGCCAAGCCACACTGGTCAGGGCATCACACCCGATTGTAATGGGATTACTGCATTTTGAGAAGGGAGAGTAAGTTTCTCCTAGACACGCATGCTATCATATGCCCTTTGAGTTGCCCTCCCGGGGGACTTACTGGTCATAGAATACGGCATCAGTAGTAGGAACATAATTGGGGTTAGGGAGGTCAAGGCTTCCATCAGGTTTCCAGATAACAGAGGTGTGTGAGAAGTAGTGAGTGTTTTGTTTAGGGAGGAGGACGAGGAAGAAGTTTAGGATTTTTTTGCTGTCTTTCTTATCTGCTATCAAAGGACCATTCTGGTACTTTGTCTCTGGCCTGTGTTTTGTGAATTACCTGGTTTGGGATGAAATAAAATAGATGCCATTCACACACAACTCAAAGTACTTGGAGATTCTTATTAGGACAATGGGTCATCAGCCATAGGCAGCTAGCCCCACTGGCCTGTGTAGCTGACAACCTCTGGGCACATAGGGTCACCTATTCCCCCAACAGCAGAACCTAGCGTTGGAGATCCTGACCAGGACTCCTGCTGGCGACACACATTGGGGCATATGGAAATATATACATGGCTCGGAAAAAGACTGAGACTCGTGGGTAATTAACTTCCTGCACAAATACCTTGCCCTGGGAGTCAGCTATTTAGTGATGATGGCCTTTAGGTCAAGGAAAGCACTCGTAGATGGTGACTGATATCTAATGTGGCCACCTTTGTTGTCTGCAGTTCCAATGGTGGCAGTAAGACATCTCCTGCCCTTTGCCAGTGGTCTGAGGTGATGAACCACCCTGGTTTGGTGTGTTGTGTCCAGCAAACTACAGGCGTGCCACTGGTAGTTATGGTGAAGCCAGACACTTTTCTTATTCAAGAGATAAAGACTCTTCCCGCCAAAGCAAAGGTCAGTGCACATTCCCCCATCACTTGAACAGACTGAGCCTGATCTGGTTCTATATTTGTGTATCATGCTCCTTTCCCAGCTCTTTCACTGGAAGTCCATGAAAGCATTTGGATTCATCTTTTTCCTAGACGCCTGTGTCACCCTTCTGTAGCCCTGCAACTGATTGTGAAACTAGTTGCTTCTCTGCCTCTGGTTCTGATCTGTAGGTGCGGGAGCTAACACCCTCCTTTGTCCCCTTCTCCTAGATCCAAGACATGGTCGCCATTAGACACACAGCCTGCAACGAACAGCAGCGGACCACGATGATCTTGCTGTGTGAGGATGGCAGCCTGCGTATTTACATGGCCAATGTGGAGAACACCTCCTACTGGCTTCAGCCGTCCCTGCAGCCCAGCAGTGTCATCAGTATAATGAAACCTGTTCGAAAGCGCAAAACAGCCACCATCAGTAAGGCGCCCCCTCAAGACTGGTGGGGGATGGGATGGCAGGCTTGTAGATGATGGCTCAGAGTAGACCGTTGTAGACATCCGTGAGGAATCAGTACCTGTCCCGCTTGCACATTCTGTAAAGGTAGGGCTATGGGCTGATTTCCGAAAGCGAAGTCAAGTTTCCTGAGGCCACCGATGTTCTGTGTGGCTTTTAGAGACACATTGTATAAATGGGAAGTGCCTGTTGGCACCTCACTTTGGGTCAGCCATTCTGGGGTGCCCAGTAAAGAATTATGTCTTGGGCCATGCTTGAGATATTTTTCTCCGGGTGTAGGGGAAATATCTTGCCTGGTGTGAAGTACAGGATAGAACTGCTTGAGGAGTAGGCTCTTCAGCTGGTTAATCTCCCACTGAGCAGCTAGGAACCACTCACCAGTCTCTTGAGCCGGGAGTCTTGCTGCTGAGTGATGGAGGGCTCTTCAGGGACTGAGAGCTTGAATTTAGGAGTCAGTGAGTCTGGCTAAGCAAAGCCCATTGCAGGGGTCCTCCCATTACTTGTGTGTAAGATGGCGACGCAGCTCATCCTCCTGTAAAGATACACTTTCTGTTTATTTTACATAAACCAGCTATGAGAGGACCTATTGTTCTATTATAAAGTGTACCCAAAACCAACACCAGATGTCTTTGTCCTGCTAGGTGTTATTGCGGTTATAGGGATATGACTGTGGGACAGCTCACTACACATAGGCATCATACTGATGCAAACATTATAATCCAGAGTTTGTCTAGAAAGCTTGGAGCATGTGAGTGTGGGCTCAGCGGGGAGTGGGCAGGAGGTGGTAGAGACTGCGCCTACCAGTGTCCTCTGGCAATCCAATGCTGCTCTCCACAGCCACCCGCACGGCCAGCCAGGTGACCTTCCCCATTGACTTCTTTGAACACAACCAGCAGCTGACAGATGTGGAGTTTGGTGGCAATGACCTTCTGCAGGTCTACAATGCACAACAGATAAAGCACCGGCTAAATTCCACCGGCATGTATGTGGCCAACACCAAGGTGAGGACTGCGTCAGGCTGGGTTCAGTCCCTCAGAACGGTACCACTCGTGAGCACGTCTCTGTTTAGAATGCAAGCATAAGGCATTTCCCCGTGATCCCACTTACATGGCCCCTGGAGTAGGTGAATGTTTTCACTGCCATGTGAAGGGCTTTGGTACAACATCTCCAGCAGGGCTACAACGCAGAGGACCGGGGTGGTCAATGCTGGGGAGAGGGAAGCCTAAAATTGAAGAGGTCTGCTCCCTGCCTCTGTTTGCCCATCTTTGGAAGCAAGGAGGCCATTACCAGCGAGTTGAAAGGGTAAAGGTCTTGTCTGGGATCACACATTGCGACATTGTCAGAGAAAGGTGTTTACAGGCTTGCCCTTAGGAACTTGTATTTGTTCTCTGATGGGTACCTTTCCCGCCTACAGCCCGGTGGCTTCACCATTGAGATCAGTAACAACAACAGCACTATGGTGATGACAGGCATGAGGATCCAGATTGGGACGCAGGCCATCGAACGGGCTCCGTCATATATCGAGATCTTCGGCAGGACCATGCAGCTTAACCTGAGTCGCTCACGCTGGTTCGACTTCCCCTTCACCAGAGAAGAAGCCTTGCAGGCCGATAAGAAACTGAACCTCTTCAGTGAGTCACCAGCCCCTGGCATAGGCTGTATCCTTCTCACTGTGACTGCTGACCTAGGGGCCACTTCTACATGGCTCTCCAGTAGCTTGGGAACCCTGTGCTCTCCTGATATCTCTGTGGTCTCTGCCAGCACGAACCTCTGAGCTTCACTTGAGATATAAATTAGGCAAGGTGACAGGAAAAGGATATACTTGAGAATGGGAGGGGCGGAGATAGGGTCACACGCTGCTTCGGTGCCCACTTCTGTAGGCTGGGGTCAGCCTTGCTGAGGGGGGGCTGCCTGCGTGTTTCTGCAGAGCAGAGGCCAGGCCAGCAGGTGGGATCGCGAGGCCTTCCTAAAGCACAGATGAGAGCCCCCGGCCCCACGCCCTGGGAGGTGTTTAGCGGTGCCTTGCCTTTTGCCGCACTGTTGAAGACTTTAGACCCTCAGAGCACTGATCCCTGAGCCTTTAATAAGGCTGGCATCTCTCTCTAGCTTTACTGGCCACCCCTCTGATGCTGTGAGTGTGCATGACGATGGCCTATGCTTTGATCAGAGGGAGCACTCAGAGCTCCCTTGGGGTGGGGGGTGGGCAGTGTAGTGCCCTGATAGCACCAGAGCGCCTCGTCCCTACAGTGATGGCTTCTGACTGTTCTTCCAAGTAGTAGGTCTCGTAGACTGCGGTCGGTGGAACTGTATTTTTGTGTATTCGGCCTCTATACGAGGCTAAAGTGCTGCTGAGCTCTCAGGAGATAAGGTTCTCTCATGACTATAAAATGCATGTGATTTGCCTCTTCACCCAGGCTAGTCTGGCCTTTGCTTTGGAGGCGGTGGTTTTAGCCCTTTAGGGAATGTACTTCTTAATGGCTCCTCTCGCTCTTTGTAGTTGGGGCCTCAGTGGATCCAGCAGGCGTCACCATGATCGACGCTGTAAAAATCTATGGCAAGACTAAGGAGCAGTTCGGCTGGCCAGACGAGCCCCCAGAGGAGTTCCCTTCTGCCTCCGTCAGCAACATCTGCCCGTCCAACCTGAACCAGAGCAATGGCGCCGGGGAGAGCGACTCAGCGGCCCCCACCACGAGCAGTGGAACTGTCCTGGAGAGGTACCAGCACTGGCAGGGGCTGGCTTCGGTCCTCGCCGTTTTTCACTCTCCCTACAGAACTTGTGTCTTGAGTCAGTCTCTGTTAACTACCCCAAGTCTAGCCTTTTGATTTTCAAGTTTTCTCACAACTCCCTGACACTCGCTGTCTCCTTAGTGTGCAGACAAAGCCTGGGAGTGCGCGGAGAGCCTTCCGACTCCAGTCCCTGCCCGGGGCTTCTGTGCCTTCTCTTAACGCTCAGGTGTAGCCAGAGGATGCTGACTGAGATGCTTAAGCCAGTATTACAGAGTAGGATCCAGTCTTGCTGAAATTATGGGGAAGATCTTCCCTCTCATTCTGATTTCATCATTTTCTCATCTTTCTCTGCAGCAGCAACTTATGTGGTAAAAGCACTGCTGCAAGAGGTGGGCTACTGCGCCTGTACCAGAGTTGAGAGCCTCTTAGGCTCCCTCCAGTGGCCTTCTTAAGCACTGCGCTTGGCTTCTTTGCACTAGGTAGCTACTGGTGTGCCATGGCAGATGAAGTAACTCATGATGTAAGATGTTGAATTTCTTACATTGTAAGTCATAAGAATAGCCTGGCTTGGAATCACTGCCTCCCCCCAACAGCCTCCCCCTCTCCCCTTTCTCTCTCTCTCTTTCTCTCTCTCTTTCTTTGTCCCCTGACCCTATTCTTATATTGTTTGCTTAGGATGTGTTTCCAGGTTTCTCTGAGCTTCACATTTTTTTCCTTTTTTTTCTTTGCTTCTACCCAAAGTTCTGAAACTGAGTCCCTAACCAAGCTGGACCGGTTAGTATGCCTTCTTTCTTTCCTCTGCACGAGTGAGTGTGTGTCAGAGAGCAGTGCGACCCAACGTGGCTTTGCATTGATTCTGCTTCTGTGGAAGAGTCCCCCTGCTTCTTTCTGTCTGGTCATTGCATGGCTGCAGAGCTGTCCGCGTAAAAGTGGAGAATGCGGAGGGTGGTGCGTGCGCACTTGCTGTTGGCCGCTTCAGACTTTGTTGGCTTTTTCTTCCTTACCCCCTTCCTCTCTGTGCCCTCTCCGCAGTGGGCGAGAAAGGCGGCCAGGGGCTGTGGGACAACAGAGAAGTCCTACTGCCTGAAAAGCCACTGGAAAGCTTATTCCGCCCTACTTCGTTTTTCGCCTCTGCTCCCTCTTCCCTAGCTCTTTACTGCCTTCCTCTGCCCCTTGACCTTTCTCCAGCTGCCTTCTCAGTCCTTTCCCTTTCTGTCCAGAGCGTCGGCTGTCAGAGTGTTGATCTTTATATGACGCACATTAAGCGCACAGGCGCCGGTCCTGGGGAGCATGCTACGTGGTACCCTCCTGCAGTTGGGTTTCCTGTTCTTCACCTAAGAGAATATTGCTCAGGTTTCTAAAGGTGCTTTGTAGTATCCTTTAAATATTGGCAACTGGCATAGTCCTGAAAATAGTTTGCTGTCTTCCCCTTACTTAGGGACTCATGGGAAGTGCCCTTGTGCATTTTCTAGGAGGCGTAAGTAAACTATAAGCTAACTTTACTGGGATAAGAAGATGGCTTTAACTTTTCGCCTTGTGTATGTATCCCTTCGCCTATGATCTGTGGGCACCTGAGCTTCGGGTCTCATTGCATCAAGACTGTTAAACCCACTTCAGTGATCCTTGCCACAGGCAGCCGAAGGGAGCACGTTTATCCTCTTTGAGGAAGGAAAGCCCTGTCTTTGAGCTACAGATTATGAACATGGCCTCAGGTTGGTCTCCAAGCAGGAGCCAGGTTTCCTCTGGCCCACACCGCCAGGGAACGATATGCGTGGTGCCTGTGGTAGGTCTTGTGCTCTGATGTCGTATTTGGCTTTCATTAGCTGTCCCCAGGGTCCTCACGACTATAGTTTGCACCGGCTAAAGCGCAAGGCGGAGGGGTTTGTTGTACTCAAGCCGGCTTTTCTGTCTCCCTAGGCTGGTTGTGAGTTCTTTAGAAGCTCTGGAAAGCTGCTTTGCTGTTGGCCCAATCATCGAAAAGGCAAGTTACTTTCTCAGAGTACACGGGAGCTTTCTGGAGAAGCAGGAAGTCAGTGGAGTCATCAGCGGCCCTGAGGCCTCGCAGCTGAAGAACATTTATAGCTTAATCTTGATTTGCACAAAAGCTCCAGAGAGGTCTTCAGCCTAAGGCCTTCTGTCCTGCTTTTGGGGGCCTGTAGTGAGAGTGTCTCGTTGACTAAGATGAGTGCTGGTGAAAGAACACTGTTCTGGGGGTCATGAACTTGGACTCAATTTCTGCACGTGTATTGTGAGAGAATTATAACCTTTGAATTCCTCAGTTAGGCTTTTGCAGTCCATGGAGCATAACCTTGCCCTGCTGGCCTAGAAGGAAAGGCGGGGGAGGGCAGTGTTCAGACAGTGCCCTTGGCGTGGACTTGGCAGCGCTAGTGGTAACCCTGCTGTCTTTCGCGTTAGGAGAGAAACAAGAATGCAGCTCAGGAGCTGGCCACTCTGCTGCTGTCCCTGCCAGCACCTCCCAGTGTCCAGCAGCAGTCCAAGAGCCTCCTGGCCAGCCTGCACACCAGCCGCTCAGCCTATCACAGCCACAAGGTAACCATTCCCTCTCCAGGATGCCTCCTGTAGATGTGGAAGTTGGGGGCGCTGACAGGCAGTCCAGTAAGTTGGCTTTTCATGTGTAAAGCAGGGGCATAGTGAAGTAAGGTGGGGAAGAATAGCGTTGAGATTAGACCCACACCATCCAGAATGTCTCCTGAGAAATTCATGGATATCCCTGCACACCGAGGACAAGTCCACAATGGGCTGCGTGTTTGCATTTATTTTTCCTGTCCCTCTGATAGGGTCAGCAAGATTTCAGAAGGAGTAGGGAGGGACATGGGAGTGCGAGTGTCTCCTCACTGGAAGGGAGTGAGGAGAGGGACTCACTGGGGAGATCAGGACCGCCAGTGTTCTCCCGCCGCCAGTTGTGGTGCCATCCCAATTAGGCATGCTTGTTTGTGAGGAACTTGTTGAGGGGTTGTTGGAGAGAGATGGAGGGGGATACATGGGGAGCGAGGGTCTCGCCCTTGAAAGTAAGTAGGACTGAAGGCGGTAAGTGGGGCCGGTTTCCATGGGTGGAAAAGACAGCTGTTCAGATCCAGACGCCTTGGTTAGCTTTTATACCTCCAATCCAGAGAACTGACAGATGCGGGTTCGACCTGCCAACCCTCTCAAGGACAGACAATTTTGGAAACCAATCTTTGCGTGGTAGGAGCTTGTGAAAGAATGACCCTTTAACTAGGAAAGTGATCTGGGATGTTGCAGTTCTGGAGAACTGGGTGGTTTCTCATTTTCCCATCATACTTTGATACTGATTCCATGACTTGATTTTTTTATCGCGCCTTTTAATATTTTATGCATCGAGAAGTTTAACTTTAAGGATCTGTCGCAGTTAGCTGGAGGCGATTAACCTGCTCTCTTGGGAAGGGGCAGCCAGCCCAACAGTCCGCTGGCTCTCCTCCGCTTCAGTGCCCGGTCCTTGCTTGCGGTTTACCCTCTGTGATCCCTCTGTTACAGGACCAGGCCTTGCTGAGCAAAGCTGTGCAGTGTCTCAACACTTCCAGCAAAGAAGGCAAGGACCTGGACCCCGAGGTCTTCCAGAGGCTGGTGATCACGGCTCGCTCCATTGCCGTCATGCGCCCTAACAACCTTGTCCACTTCACGGAGGCAAAGCTGCCCCAGATGGAAACAGGTGAACTTGGCCTGTATGGCCGTGGTCCTGAAATCTGCTTAACGCGCATTCTACACCCTTTCGTCCTCGTACTGTTCTTACTGGCCTCTGACTGACCGCATGCCTTGAGTCAGGGATTTTGCTCTCGTCTTTATACCTCGTAGCGGGTTCGTGACATCAAGATTGTACCATTTTAAGTAAACACTCTTTCTAGTGCTTACTCCTTGTGTTATTTTGGGGTTTATTTAGTGCGCTGGACATAAATATAATCTGCCACTACCTCTTACGATCTTCAGGGTAAAGTTAAGCTTGGGTCCTGGTTGCTTTAAACTAGTAGGGTCATATGTTTTGTTTTCATGCTGTTCTTCTGCCAGTATTTTATTAGTCATGTGGTGGCCTTTCTTAGTGCTCGACTCTGTTTCCTCCGCTCCTCGTTTTGCCTGGGTACCAAACTTGTCTCGCCTTTATCAAATATAGTTTATTAATGCCTTTACAGCTCCCTGTTATTCACATGCACCCATGTAGTGT
Organism: Mormoops blainvillei; assembly: GCA_004026545.1. NCBI lineage: Eukaryota > Metazoa > Chordata > Mammalia > Chiroptera > Mormoopidae > Mormoops > Mormoops blainvillei. The sequence goes on along the minus strand of PVJD01001892.1, from coordinate 153,752 downwards.
CATCATCTTGTTCCTCCTTCTAATGCTGTAATCCAGAAATTATTCTAGAAAATCGCAGATGTTCTTCCAGTTTTTAGAAGTTGAACAGTCGGACTTGAGATCTCTGAATCTGCTGTAAAGATCCTTAATGCTCCCCCTTCTACTTAATTCTAACATACAATGTTTTCTGTGATATTCCTTTCCCAGACTGTTTTTTTCCTCGATGTGCCTGCTGGAATCTAGGGATAGTTGGCATATTGATTGGGGCCCCACTTGAAACTCCCTCCCCAGGCAAGATTCCTTGACCTGAGTTAATCTTAACACAAATTAAATTCCATGTCCAACTTACCGTCGTTAATAACTTTCTTTCTGTTTAGAAGGAGTGGAGGAGGGGAGAGAGCCTCAGAAGCAGGCGGAGGGAGACTGCTGCAGTTTCATCACCCAGCTGGTGAACCACTTCTGGAAACTCCATGCCTCCAAGCCCAAGAATGCCTTCTTGGCACCGGCCTGCCTGCCAGGTAGCATGTTGAAAGGGACACTGGAATCTTGATAGATAGCGAAGTCTGACATGAGTTCTGTCTTTGAACAGGTCAGACCCCTAACCTTTAGTCTTCGTTTTCCATTTCTCCCAGAATGAATGGTTAGGAAATAGAAGCCGGTGAGATCAGTCATTGTTTGTGACACAGGAAGGCAGTGGAGTGGCAGCGAAGTGGGATTTTCTTGTGTCTTGTTACGTCAGGTTGACTGTTTCACATACAGAATGTGTGTGTGTGTGTGTCCTTAGTTGTGTTTATAATTATTTTAAAAAACCTTTGAGAGATTGATTCAAAACCAATTCAAAAACTAAAAGTTAAGTATCAGCCTTGAGAATTATGTTATTCGTAAGCTACCACTGTCTTGCTATCTAACTTTTCACACGGTCTTGAGTTTAGGTGGAAGAGCCAGGATCTGAGTAGCAATCTAGAAAGTAAAACAATGCTGGTGCTCATTTGTATTTGGAGTTCGCTTGGGCAGTAAACCTAAGAGGCATGTCAAGGTCAAGTTTATCATCACCTAAGGGCTGGGGTTAGTGGGGAACAGGTAGAGCCCTCTCACCTCTTCACACTTCTCTGCCCTGTTTTGATATGAGAAAGTAGACAGCTACTTATTTCTGTGATGCAGGAAATCTGGAAAGGCTTTTGAGGATAGTTTGGGAGGTTAGAAGACTAGTAATAAAAACAAAACAAAGCAAATAATGCTGATAGCCTGTATTTTGTGTATGTGTTTTGTTTATTTCGCTGTGTGTACTTGTTACTTATTTGTTAGCTTGACCTTTCTACAGAGATAAGAATTTGTACTTTTGTCTTAGACCCTCAAGTAGGTAGAAGCTTTTCTTTCATACTTTTCTCTCCTTTAGGCCTAACTCATGTCGAAGCTACTGTCAACGCACTGGTGGACATTATCCATGGCTACTGCACGTGCGAGCTGGACTGTATTAATACAGCGTCCAAGATCTACATGCAGATGCTGCTCTGTCCTGTGCGTATCGTTACAACTCCATATAGCCTGGGAGTGTCTGGAAATTTTTTAAAAATAAATTTGCTAACTAATGAAATAAAACACTCTTAAAGGAGATAATGGGAATGAAGAGTTTTGCATATCAATAAAAGCTTTAAGATTTTAGTCATTCCATGGGGGAAAGAAAGGTTAGAAGAGGTGGTGGACTTGGCCTGTCTTGTTTAGGGCTGAATACCCAGGGAATATCCTGGTTATTGCTACTTAGTGCTAAGCATTAATTGAAATGAGCACATGAATGACCATCGCTAAGATCTATTTCTAGTGACTGTCACAGAAGCTAAGCCTTTGAAGTACTGATTTTAGCACAGAGTTAAGATGAGCCTGATCATCCGATGAGAAGCCAAAACCCATTTGTAGAGAGAACCCAAGTGACTTCAGGAGCAAACGACCTGCCAGTTCCTTACTGGGAACTGAGATTCAAGAATGGGTCTTACATATGCCAGGTCAGGACATGGGGTTAACTGCTGAACTTGGTCAGCAGGGTTGCAGGTGAGAGTAGGTAGGTCTTCCAGGTGCATGTAAATGATTGACCAAGAGAGGAAAGTGTTTGGTAGACAGTTTCATGAATAATATAAAACCTAAGCATGATAGTTTCTTTTCAACTTTAGGATCCTGCTGTGAGCTTCTCCTGTAAACAAGCTCTGATTCGAGTCCTGAGGCCCAGGAACAAGCGGAGACATGTGACATTACCCTCGTCCCCTCGAAGCAACACTCCAATGGGTAATGTCGGGTCTCAGCGTAGGCTCACGTGGGTGTGGTGGGAAGGGGAGAAGGGCGCATGTGCTGCCCATCTTGACCAAGGGCCTGGAGACTTTTGTTTACATATCCATTGTTTTTATCACCTTATTCCATGAAGAATTTAAGGCGGCATATAAAAATACATAGAGTAAGTAGAATAAAAATAAGTGAAAATCAAAGCCATGGGAAAATAAATGTGCAATAGTAAAATCAAGCCAAAGATACCAAAAGAAAAAAAAATTACATCATGAGGTCCTGCATAGTTGGTAAGTGAAGATCTTATATTTGGCTGAAAGCTTCCTAAGAGCCATAGCAAAAATAACACAAGAACAGTTATAAAAACCACAGTGACTAAAGAAAAATATAGCCATTTTTCAGGAAAAATAGACTTCTTAGCATAAAAGCTCTACATTAAGGGTCCATTTTATTATCTAAGGTGATAATATCCTCAGTGGTCTTACCTACAGTGTTTGATAGCAAATTTCACAAGAGATTTCCCTCATGGTACACTTGGACACGAGTCAAGGGTATAACATTTAACGTTTTAGTAAAAGCAGTTCTCAAACTCTAAATATTAACATTATATTGTGTGACTCTGGTTACTTGGTTTGCCTCAAGTAAGTTTCCAATGAAAGTCACATACATAATTTTAAGTTTTCTATTAGCCACATTTTAAAGAATAAGAAGAGGTATGTTGAAATTAACTTATTAATCTAGTACATACAAATATTTCAATATGTAGTCAGTATAAGTTATTAGTGAAATTCTTTGCATCTTTAAAAAATATTTTTTATACAGTCAGTCTAGTATGTAGTATATACTAATGTCACGTCTCCATCCGGACTAGTCACACTGCAAATGCCTCATAGCCACATGCCACAGTCACATGCTTCCACAGCCCATCTAGTGGGAGGCGAGGCCCCCATCTTCTCGCATAGGGGTCTGACTTCTCTGTATTAGAAGGCCCCTCCCCTGCACGCAGGAGCGACCGGGCGGGAGCTGCAGCGGTGTTTTCAGCGTGCGTTTGATGGTTCTGCCTCTCAGCCCTGGTTCTCCTCATGCCTCTAGTGTGGAAATCTCACTGACCCAGTTGTTTTGGAAAAAAATAGTAACACTTTAAACTGCCATGACAGCACAGATATTATTATATTATTTATTTTCCCTGTCTTCTCCAAGGTCTCCTGAGAGTTGATGGGAGCTCGTGGGCCTACTGGGCTTCAATTTCACTGCTTTATGGAAATCCCTTTGTACTCGAAGGGTTCCCCCCGTCCCCCTCTTCATCAGCTGGAAAAGGTCTTTTCCTAAGGTGGGGGCAAACTATCCCTGCCAGCCCATCTTCCTAGATCCTGCCAGGCTGGGCATAGCACTCTGGAGTTTACCTCTAAGGCACAGGTGCCAGCTGGTAGCTTGTCTGGGTTTTTGTTTGCTCCATGATTCTTCACACCACATCTGAGGGAGGAAAGATTTTTAAGTATCTTTGTGACTGGGGTTTCTTTGGCTTAGGGGACAAGGATGATGATGACGATGACGATGCAGATGAGAAAATGCAGTCGTCCGGGATCCCGAATGGTGGCCACATCCGCCAGGAAAGCCAGGAACAGAGTGAGGTGGACCATGGAGATTTCGAGATGGTGGTGAGTCTGGAGCCGGAGAGGGGAGTGTGGGCCTCTAACTCTCCTCTAGCTCTTACTCAGTGGGCTCCCAAAAGCTACCATTTACCACGGGCCGCTGACAGAGCTTTCCTCCTGCAGTCTGAGTCGATGGTGCTGGAGACAGCCGAGAATGTCAACAACGGCAACCCCTCTCCCCTGGAGGCCCTGCTGGCAGGCGCAGAGGGCTTCCCCCCGATGCTGGACATCCCGCCTGATGCTGATGACGAGACCATGGTTGAACTAGCCATTGCCCTGAGCCTGCAGCAGGACCAACAAGGTAGAAGGCAAACACCAGGAGCACAGCGGCCCATCGGCCTTGCCCAGGAAGGAGGGTTGGCAGTTACTGATGTACAGCTCACCTAGCTGGTCCCCAGACTTGGGGAGAGGTCGATCTGGGTGAGAACTGTTCAGAGATACAGGTGGAGAGTGAGAGGGACTGCGCTGGCATTTGCAGTCTGGAAGCCAATCTCATAGTTTCTGTTTGTTTGGTCATTTGGATTATTCCCTCCCAAATCTGTTAGATTCCTCCAGCCTGTGTCCAACCTGAGCTGAAGGAAGTCTTCCACCATTTTTGTAACCAAACGTATGGTGGTTGGACAGCAATAGCTGTTAACTTCCTCTAGGCCAGAGGGGGTCACACGCTGGTGAGTTCAGGTTCCTGAGGGCGGCAGGTGGCCATAGCAGCCTTGAGGACGGGTCCGGAGGGGACGTTGTGCTCACTCTCCATTTGTTTCCCAGGCAGCAGCAGCAGTGCCCTGGGCCTGCAGAGCCTGGGGCTGTCCGGCCAGGCACCCAGCTCTTCCTCTCTGGACGCAGGAACCCTCTCTGACACCACAGCATCAGGTAACTGTCCACAGCAAGGAGCACGGCTCAGGACCCCAGGGCCCTCAGGCCTCGTTTCCTGTGCTGTGAGAGTGTTAACGGGCAGCTGCTTTGACAGGCCATTCTGGACTTCCCGCTTCCGCTTTGGCTTTGGAGATACGGGTGTGGAAGGCATATTGATGCGGCTTGGCAAGGGCGCGCATGGCTTCGCTCCCTGCACTTTGCATGCTGCCTGGCTTCAGCTCGTTCCCTGAGGAAAGGCCAGGAGAGGAGTCTGCAGGTTGATCAGCTTTAGGCTTAAATTACAGCTTTCAGGTTCTTCATCAGAGTGCTGACATTTTAGACAACAACATTAAAAGAAATAAGAAGTAGAGATTACACCTTTTAAATTTTTTCTCTTCATTTGGAAGTACAAGTGAAGCCGCAGGAAACCAAGTTAGCTGCAGGTCAGTGTGGCTAACCGCCAGGGGTCTGCGAGCTTGGGAGGTAGGAAGTTCGTGTACAATTCAAATGCATAGGAAATTTTTGAACCTCATTTTTGTCTTCACTTTCAATCTCTTTCCTAACTTGGTAAGAAAAAAAAGTTTCCTGAGTAGAGAGTTGGACCAAGATAGAAGAGGATGGAGCATCATAACAAGCTGCTGGAAAGTCTGCCTGAGTAATTTAAGGGTTGACTTGGAGTTTTTCAGACTGATGCTTCCCTGTATTTGTTTCTTTCTCTTTTATTTTCCTTTCGGGACTTTTACCTTGGATAGGTAACAAAGGGAGAAGTTGGCTGTCCCTCTCACCTGCTGCCGTGGCGTGTTGCTTTTCCTTGGTCCCTTTAGTTGCTGTCATTTCAGGCTTGGAGGGTGCTGTCGTGCTGTGCCAGTTGTGTTCCTACTGTGCTCTGTGGCTGTCTTGGCTTTCCTCCCCCATGCACCTCATCCTGTCTCAGCTCAGCCCCGATCCTGGATGCTGTGGCTGTCTCTGGGGAATTTCCTTGCTTCGTTATTAGCATCTGACGAGGATGATTAGGAGGTGTGAAATTTCCCAGTGAGCTCCCCTTTGGACCCCCTGATTAAAAAGAAAACAAACAGGGTTGATTAAAGAGCTCACATTAGTGATTTCCTAACGTAAGTGGGAATTGACTGATTATGAAACAAATCTCATTAAAATTGAGTTCTGTGCTTCGAATGGTAATGACTACTTTCCATTCTCAGCAGGTGTGAATAACACCTACACAATGGTGGCTAAGAAGCATTTAAGTTAGAAAACTGAGTGTTCATGTCACAGAATCTTACTGAATCTCTGTACTGTTCTACTTGCACTGTAACGTAACAGCGAAGGAAATGCCCAGTGAACTGGGTTTTCACTTCGAAGTGCTGTTCACAATGCCCTGTGTGTAGTGTTTGTTCCTGCTAGTTAATGACCAGCAAAGCAAACCTTTCCCTTTTTCCTTTGACAACAGGACAGATAAACTGCATTGTGTCCTCTGCACTAGGTGGTTTGATGCTTTCGTCCCCAGGAGGGGTTTTTACCTGTAACAGCTCTCGTTACTCTCTCAGCTCCAGCCTCAGATGACGAGGGCAGCACAGCAGCGACTGACGGTTCCACCCTTCGGACCTCTCCTGCTGACCACGGTGGTAGTGTGGGCTCAGAGAGCGGGGGAAGTGCAGTGGACTCGGTGGCTGGCGAGCACAGTGGTAATGTGGCTTGGGGGCCTCATATTCTTGGGCAGAGGGTGGGGCCAAAATAGGAATCTCTGCCTGGGTCCTGGGATTGGTTTCAGCAGAGGGAAGCTTTGGGGACTCATTGAAAGCCTCAGAATTCATTTGACCTCACCCCTGGAGCTTCAGGTGTTCGGTGATAATAGCTTAAGCTCAGTGAGCTTAGTATTGAAATATTTTAAAGGCAGCTTTTAATTATCTGTTAGTGGAAGAAAGCAGTGGCATACCCAATCCCAAATCATGATCAACCTAAAGCAGTTATGGTGTGACCTTGAAATCCGTCATACTGGCTTTTGCTCCTTTTGTTGGGGGGAGGTATTTGGGGCGATTACTGTCAATGATCTGGTGTGTTAATATAGTAGGTCGTCTTCACGGTGCACCAGCGGACAGGGTGGGGCTCTAGAATGAGGAAGCATGTCAAAGCCATTAGGGCTTGATCTTATAAATCAGCCTGTGGATATGACAATTTTTCTACGGAATAGATTAAAAGTAAATGATAATGCCTAGATTCCCAAATTAGTATATGTTCTCTGGAACGTGAAATGGAAATATATCAGTAACTGAGACGCAGGTCGATCTCGTAGGTAGATACTCTGTTCTGTAGAAGGATGAGCGGCCACCCTGAGTCATTCAGCACAGTGCCATGGGGTCCGAATTGTGAATTTCATCCTTATTTAGCTTCACACAGAAGAAAAAATTTCTAAAGTTACCAGTCACCTTTTAACTATTGCTCACTGCAGAATGCATTGGATTCCATTATTCTTTGGGAGTTGATCTGTGCTTTGTAAACCATTTCCCCCTAGTATCTGGCCGGAGCAGTGCTTACGGTGATGCCACAGCGGAGGGTCATCCGGCTGGACCAGGAAGTGTCAGCTCAAGCACTGGCGCTATTAGCACCACCACCGGACACCAGGAAGGAGATGGCTCTGAGGGAGAAGGAGAAGGAGAAGGAGAAGGAGACGTCCACACTAGCAACAGGTCAGGACCTGGTCATTCTCAGTCAAGAGGCTCTCCTGTGGGAGAGTATTTTAGGAAGAGGATCCCTCGCAGAAGGTGGAGTGGGCCCGGGGTATATTTAGAGGCGTGTTGCTAAATTTCTAAACATTTGGGTGATTTTCTAATTACTTTTCTGTTATTCATTTATAGTTTAATTTACTGTGGTTGGGGAACATATTATGTGATTTTAATTCTTTGAAATGTTTTGAGATTCACTATTGCTTCTAAAATGATTTTATATCTTTTTAGGATTTTTAGTTGTTTTGAGCAGGAGGGTCAATTTAGGTAACCTAGCCATATTGGTAATGGAAGTCTCTAAAGTGGTTTTAACTTTTTTCCAGGGATAAGTTAAACAATCAAGTGACTTGTTTTAAATACTACAGTAACTGGATTAGTTTCATTTAAGTCACAAGAAGAGGAAGTTGCAGTTTTTGGTAGTGTTTAATGTTTTTGTAATGTTTCAGGAGTACTGTCTAAGAGTTTGAAAAGCTAATGGTCTGGCATGATCTTGGTCTGGGTCCAGACCCTGCTCATTTTGTTGGCTTTTTCCTTTGTGTGTGTCCATTCATTCACATGCATGTTCTCCAGACCTGGAGATTTTAGTCCATCTCAAAGCTTAGGTTTTATCCTAAAAGTGCTGAACTACTGTTGCTACCTCATCTTGCACCATACCCATTCCTGATCAGTTCTTATGCATGTGTGGGCCTTTATGTGTTACAGAATTCTAAAGGACATTTAGCTCACTCATTCGAGTTCTTTTTAGAATGATAATCATTATTTAAATAAGACCCTGTACTTTCATTCAAACTTTTACTATTTTTTCTATTGAAAATTTTCTGGATAACTGCCTGCTAGGGTTGTAATATACAAAAATTACATGTAAAAATATATAGGCATATGGTTTCTTACACTAAATAGTCCATGAAGTAAAATGAAGAATGATTTACTATGAGGTGAACCATTAATAAGACTTTTTTTAAAAGTGCATTTAAATCTGTGCAAGACCGTGTGTTAGGTGAGACTGCCAACCAACTTGTCAACAGGACCGTAATTTATTTTCACGTTGGTCCTTTTAAATCAGCGTATTCACTGGAGATCCAGGGGCACACACTTTGTACGGAAGCCCAGCTGCATATCTACAGATGAAGAAGGCTTAGGTGGTGGCCAGCTGAGTATAGGAGAGAATTCTTGGGTCCAGTATGGGAAGGGTGGTGCTGGAATAGAATTTTACACTAGGAAACGAGATGGATAGGGTGTGAGGGGAGAGGATAAAGTAGCGAATGACTGGCTTTCCTAAGGACTTGGGAAATGTGAGAGCGAATGAGCTTGGTCACTATGCAACTGGATGATATAGAATTTGTAGGTAGAAGAATGCCAGAAAATAATGCCTGGAGGCAGGGTAGGGCCGAGTGCTGGGAAAAAAAACAACAACAGTGTTTAACTTACTATGGAAGGTTTGATTTTGATACTGAGAATGGCTAGGACATGACTGCTTGAGTAATTAACTTTCCTGTTGTAGGTTTTCTGTACCATGAATTGTGTTTTGCAACGATTTTGCTCCCTTTTAATGGCAAGAGATTTCTCTTGTGTTGCTGGTATACCAAACAGGCATTTATTAACATTTTTTAAATGCTAAGATTGTTCCTAAGCAGTAGGTGCCTTGTTTACCTTGGTGGCGGGGGGAAAGACCTATATTCAGCCGGTAAGTGGTTGCATGCTAGCTCATGTCTCATATATTTTTCTTGACCTTTCAGGCTGCACATGGTCCGTCTGATGCTGTTGGAGAGACTGCTGCAAACTTTGCCCCAGTTACGGAATGTTGGGGGTGTCCGGGCCATCCCATACATGCAGGTATTCCTCAGTTCACTGGGGCGATGACATTGTAGTTGGACCATCCTTAAGCATGCTGACATCTCTCTTCTAGAGGCTCTGTGAGGCTTTAGAATTAGGTCATAAAACAATGGATTGCAATTTTGAGTTGTAAGTTATAGCCCTTCATTTTAAAGATGAGAAGCCCAGGGGTCAGGGGATTTTTAAAAAGTGTCCACAGTTATCCAGCTAGTTATTGACAGAGCCAGGAGCAAAAGTCTGTTCCAGAGATTCTTCGTCTATGGTGACTCTTCGTTAATGTTAGTATTGGAGTATGGTCTGTGATAGCTGTTCTCCCACTAGCTGCCCTCACCTTGGGCACAAGCGTTCTTTAATTCTTAGCAAGCACAATGCCCTATCTCAGCCACTTTGGTTGGATGTAATGTAGGTTAGTCATATAGTTTTGCAGACTTTTTGCAAAATATTTTCTGTGATGCCAAGTGTGGTATACATCAAAAATTGCCTCTTCTGACTCTGGAGACTTAAACTTTGGCTACCTTGGGATTTAGAACTTTTTCTCAGGCAGCCGTTATAATTGACAAAGAAGTCAGGAAGATTGGGAGTCCGCCCGAAAACACCAGGTGTTGCGAGTTGTCCTCCAGGGAATTGGCCTCCACGTTTCCTCTCTCTGTTGACTTCTAGGTCATCCTGATGCTCACTGCAGATCTGGATGGGGAAGATGAGAAAGACAAGGGGGCCCTGGACAACCTGCTCTCCCAGCTTATTGCGGAGCTGGGCATGGATAAAAAGGTAAAATGTGAGTCCTACTGTGTGAGATACAGGGGTCAGCTAAGGTCAGTTCTCAGAGAACTTCCCCTTATTTCAGGGGGTGACCATCCATTGAGGGCTCTAGTTGATTCGACAAACATGCTTTCGGTGCCTGCTTCAGCCCAGGCACACTTTTGGACCTGGGCAGAAATGAGGAACCAGACTAAGTCCCTGCCTTTGTGGATCCTCTGTAGTTCTGCAAGGTGAAAACAGTCAGTTAGCCATTTCTGTCTTACTGTGGCCTCCTAAGCATACCAGGCTTTCACGCCCGGTGACACCCAGGTGTCACCCACGGACACATGAGCTTGTTTTGTCTCCGGCTCCACCTGAGGAACATTCAGCACTGAGAGGCTTGAGGGAATCTCGTTCAGAGGACGCTTCAAGCGTAAAAGTTGGTGTGAGCTTTTGGGCTCTGCTTCCACCTGCAGGACGTCTCCAAGAAGAACGAGCGCAGCGCCCTGAATGAAGTCCACCTGGTGGTGATGAGACTCCTGAGCGTCTTCATGTCCCGGACCAAGTCCGGATCCAAGTCTTCCATATGTGAGGTATTTTTGCTTCGAGCCTAGGGGTGTGAGGAAGGGTAGAAGGATTGCCTGGTCGGTGCTAGGGCTGAAGGCAGAAGGGGTAGTCCTAGGCTAGAATACGGCCATTGTTGCTGAGGGAAGTTAGATTCTAAACTGCTACCTCTTCAGGAGCAGAGCCTCCACCTTTTTCAGAATCCCTTACAGACCCTGACCTTTGCCAACAGGGCCCCCCCACCCCATACCATGGAGGGGTTAAAGGGTTTGGAAGTTCCGTTATTGGAAAGCAGGGGACTGCCCTGCAGGCATGGAATAGCTAAGAGGATCCCCCACGGCATGTTGCTATCAGGCACGGTGATAAAGCAGGGAGAGGGCAGCGTGCTCGAGGTGGCGAGGAGAGCAACACGAAGCAGAGAGGGTGGAAATAGGGGCCGAGCCGCGTCCAATCTTAATGAGCTTATGAGCTGTGGGGTTTGCTGGGATTTGCAAGGCTCTCCTAATGGTTTTATTTACAGTAGCTTTTCTCCGACTTTTTTATTCATGTGATCGCTCACCCCATCTCCTTCGGAAGCTGGTTCTCTGAGAAGAGACCCTACTGGGAGGGGGGTGCTGCTAAAAATGCCTATAGCGGAAAGTTTTCTCTCCTTGAAATGGTCTTTTTTAGTTGCCCAAGGGAAAAGAGGAAACCCATCCCCTCAGGCGGAAAGATCTACCTGTGCCTCTTGGCCTCTGGCACCTGTGTAGGGAGATTAGACTTGAGAACTGTGTTTTTTTTGTTGTTGTTGTTTTACCATGCCATCATTCAAAAGAGTTAGGGCAGTGTTTGAGCTAGTTGGGAAACTCTTAGCTCAGGGGACTGACCAACCCACTTCCATGACAACTAATTCACTGTGAGTGTATTCCCCTCACCCCAACACACAGCTGCATTGACAAGCTGTTCCTACCTTCTCCCTCCCAGTCGTCTTCCCTCATCTCCAGTGCCACTGCGGCGGCCCTGCTGAGCTCTGGGGCCGTGGACTACTGCCTGCATGTGCTCAAATCCCTGCTGGAGTATTGGAAGAGCCAACAGAACGATGAGGAGCCCGTGGCTACCAGCCAGTTGCTGAAACCACATACTACTTCCTCCCCACCTGACATGAGCCCCTTCTTCCTCCGCCAGTACGTGAAGGTGAGGGCTTTCCCGGACAAGAGCTGCCCCTGCCCCCCATCCAGAGCACGCCCAGTGAGTAGAGCTGAGGGAGGGCGGGGTTTACTTGCAACGTGATTTAAGAAATAACTACTTCCAGGGTTCTGAGCCCTGCCACTCGGAAAACCTGAGGAGCTGAATGGGACCGGACAGTCATGGCCCCTTCACATTAAGCTCCTTAGAAAAAGATGAGACGGTACAAGATCGTGTTGTCAGTAGGGGGTCACGTCCTCATGTGTATGTCGGATACTCCCCCTGCTGTCATTAGAGGCCCTTTAATACTTTAGAAGGTGGGCGTTCTGATCAGGCGCATCTGGGAACAAGCCTCTAGGAATAGTCGTTCTCACTTATTAACCGTGAGGCTTGGAGAAGTCCTATTGAACCTTAGCCTCAGTTTGTATACCTGGAAAATGAGGAAGGTCTGCCTCCTGGGGTCATCGCGAGCCTTGAATGGGGTGATGTTTGTAAAGCACGGTGCCTAGCACCTACCAAAACTCGCTGAAAGCTCCTTTTACCGTTTCTATTCCTTCCATTTCTAGTCCACGTGGTGGAGCTAAACGGGTTGGCTAGCTCTGCTTCTCACGTACTTAGAACTACTGTGAATAATATGGGGGTGTAACAGGCATACATGGGACCTGAGCATGTCCTTCTCTTTTTAATAACCCTTTGGTGGTTTTTTTAATTACTTTTTGACCAAAAAGTTCTTTGAGGATCCAGCTATCTACTCTGCTCTCTAGCTTGCTCACCTTCAACACCCCGGAACACAGCCCTACTAACATGTGCATTTCCCCACACGTAGGTGCTGCCTTTGTGCATGCGCTCCCTTCAGAGACTCTTTCCTCTCCCTCTGCACTCCTTCCGTCCCCCATTTAGCTGATGCCTGCTTCTTCAGGTTGCGGCTCAAATACTGGATCCTAGGAAAACCTTCCCCAACACACATGTCCCTGCTATCAGATGCCATCGAGAGGATGTTTGCCTAGGTCCCCAGAGCTCCCTGTGCACACATGTGGAGTTTTCCCTTCAAACTATCAGCAAAGACCATGTATCATTCCTCTTTATACTCCCAGTGCTTGGCATAGAACTGATAACTCACTGGTGATCGAAGATACGAGATACGTTATGCAGACTCTTCCTGGGGACCACACAGCTTGCAGGATAGTTGTCTCCGCTGTCCTCAGATTTCTCTGTACCGCTGCCTCTCTGTGTGATGTGAACCCAGATCTCAGCTGAGTTTAGTGGTCCTGGCTCCCTGGGGGTATTTAAGTATTTATTGTTATTATGGAAGTTTTAGTTCTAGGGAATGGAATACATCTCTCATAGAAAGTCAGAAATCTTTCCCTGCTACTGTTCTTTCAATATTTTCCCATTCTAATTCTAAGTTTTGTGTAAGTAGAGTACAGACAATACAGTGTCAAAAAACTGCAGAGTGAAACATTGGAACTGTTAAGGGGGCGAGATCGTCTCCACTGTAATCTTTGCATGTGATGAAATTGCCCAGGAGCCTGGGGCCTTGCTTATTTGTAAACTAAACCGTCAGCCAGTGCTGGCTCCAGCTTCAAAAGCCGGCATTAGGCACGCCGAGTGAGCAGGAAACCAGCCTTTTTCTTAAGTGTGGTCATGGAAATTGTCGATCACGAGTTCTCACACAGATGCTCCCCCCTCAGGGCCACGCCGCGGATGTGTTTGAGGCCTACACTCAGCTCCTGACAGAGATGGTACTGAGGCTCCCCTACCAGATCAAAAAGATCGCTGACACCAGTTCTCGAATCCCGCCCCCTGTGTTTGATCATTCATGGTTTTACTTTCTCTCAGAGGTAAGTGAAGGGAACAGCGCCAGCTGAGGAGTGGACACCTTGGCCGTGACTGCCTCTGTGGTCACCCTCACCCTTTCATCCTAACCCTGCTGCAGTATTCCCCCAGGCCTCACCCCTGCACAGTGTACTACAGGGCAGGGCAAAAGTGGGTTTACAGTTGTGAGTATGCGAAACACAGTTTATTCTTGTATTATTCTTTATTAACCATTGCATTGTCTTCCATGCCAGCTGTAAACCTCCTTTGGCCCACCCCATATAAGGTGAAGCTGTGGAAGGTGTGCATCAAAGCAAGCCGCGCACTTGCTTTCTGGCTCTGTCCTTCAACCTTCCCCGCACTTACTGACAGCGGGCGAGTTTAATACTTCATACTCCATCGGAAAGCAGAGTAGACAGAGAGATTCTAATGTAGGGAATTGGTTACACGACCATTGAAGTAGCAAAAAGATTAGAAGGGAGTGCTGCCATCACAGAGACAGTAAGTGCAAGCAGCTACCAGCAGCCTCCTGTATGAAGAGGGAGGAGCAGTGGGTCTGAGGGCGGGTGTGGCTGCTGGTACCTCCGGAGCTCTGAGGAGGGGGGATGGGATGTGGATGATTCTGGACGTACCGAAAGAAGCCGATGACTAGAACCAACTGTAGTTCGTTTGCCCTTCGGCACTGAAGAAGTGACGGAGGCTGCCAGGGTGAAGGGCTCTTGCTAGGATAGTAGGCAGACAGGAAGAAGCAACTCCCTTCTTTTCCCCCTGCCTTCCAGTGTCCCTGTAGTGCTCCCGAGTGCGGGACCTAAGAAGCAATGCAGTTAGCATAATTCTGGACTGGAAACCACAGAGCAGGTTATGGTGGGGCGGGTTTGGAGCCAGCCGAGAGACAATCACTTAGCAACCGCAGAAAGTATGAGATTAATTCTGGGAAGAATGATCTGCTAGCAGACTCCAGATGACCACTTCAAGGTGTATAGCTATAACAGTCTCACCTCTTTCCTCACCTCTTTTACCTGGAAGAGAGATTCTGAATATTTTAAAAAAATATACTTTCAGTCTGGGTGGCCCAGAGTGGAGGCCAACTTTCCTAAAGATTCATAAGTGTTCCAGGAAGGAGGGCAGGAATATTGCCATTTTCCCTCTTCGATTTCTTTATTCCTGCCTTTCTCCTGGCCCCCGTAAGGAATACCAAAGTTCACTAGAGGCTAGCTTGGCCAAAAGAAATTAGCTTGATTTGTGTTTCTCACCAGTTTTTTTTTTGTTTTTTTTTTGAGAATTTTTTAGTTTATTTGAACCAAACTGATGACATGGTGGGAAACAAGAACTCAAACGCTTTGGAGAATAAGTTTTGCTCCCACCAGTTTCTAATCACAGTTCACAGAAATCCAGGGAGCCTAGGCTGGCATAGGTACAGCTCCAGAGTCCTTGACTGTGTTGTTTCTCCCTTCAAGTACCTGATGATCCAGCAGACACCATTTGTGCGCCGGCAAGTCCGCAAACTTCTGCTCTTCATCTGCGGGTCCAAGGACAAATACCGCCAGCTCCGGGACTTGCACACCTTGGACTCCCACGTGCGTGGGATCAAGAAGCTGCTGGAGGAACAGGGGATATTCCTCCGGGCAAGCGTGGTGACAGCCAGCTCAGGCTCCGCCTTGCAATATGACACACTCATCAGCCTGGTACGAGTGGGTGGGAATAGTAGTGGGGGAGGGGGCATGTGATGAGGCTCAGTTGAGCTGGTAACCCAGCTGGAGCTGCATGAGGCTTGTAGACATGGAGAGGGCAACCTGGCCGGGGTTAGGATCAGGGCAAATCCAACAGACCTGACTAGGTGCTATGCCATGCGCCGTTGACCTCGGGATCTGAGATTTCCCCCTCACATTCCCACGCCCACCCGGCTTGGTTCCTCCATTATGAGAAGGGCTTGGGTTTTTTACCAATGTCACTTGTTCACATCGTGGACAGGATCAGCCTGATATGTGTGCACGGCTGACCTTTGTCCTTGAATGCTAAAGAAAGGATGTCCCATGCCTGAAGATAAAAGTTTAGACTTCGGGGAGTAAATTGAATGTAATGCACAGGAGCATCCAGAAAGAACATCTTCAACATTAAAGACTCCTGATCTAATGCCCTTACTACTGTGCTCTCAGTAAGGAAAACGTGAACTGGATTGTGCTTTTCCAAGTCATGGCCTCTCTTGCTGCAGCGTTGAGTGGTCTGAAGGAAGCCTGAAAACAAAGGACCTTTGTCTGGTAGGGAGTTGAACCTAGGAGACTCAGTAAGAGCCTTGTGTGTGGACCTTGCCCCCGGTTCACCAGGGCATTGGATCAGCCTTGCAGAGGGGATAGTGTTCAGTTTGCATCCACAGCCAGGATGAAGACCCCTCCAGGCAGCAGGAGTGGTACCGGGTGGGCCACTGGGCAGGGCGATTACTCATTTCGGTGATTGGCTTTCATTTCAGATGGAGCACCTGAAAGCCTGTGCAGAGATCGCCGCCCAGAGGACCATCAACTGGCAGAAATTCTGCATCAAAGATGACTGTAAGCAGTGGTGCTCTCTTTGGTTGCTATTATTATTCATTTATTTATTTTTAGACAGAGTTGGAAGGGAGGGAGAAAGAGGGAAAGAAACATCAGTGTGTGGTTGCCTCTCACGGGCCCCCTGCTGGGGACCTGGCCCACAACCCAGGCATGTACCTTCACCGGGAATCGAACCAACAGCCCTTTGGTTCGCTGGCTGGCACTCAGTCCACTCAGCTACACCAGCCAGGGCCCTTCAAGGGCTATTAATGCAGCTACTATATGCCAAACACTAAACTGGTTGCTAGAGATAAAGCTATGAGCAAGATACACAGTCATGTGCCATTTAACCATGGGGATCTGTTCTGAGAAATGTGTCATTGGCCATTTCATTGTTGTGTGAACATCATAGAATGTACTTGTACAGACATGGATGGTGTAGCCTGTGAACACCTAGGCTTTATGGTGTACCACCATTGTATCTGTAGTTCAGTGTTGACCAAATCATCCTTATGTGGCACATGACTGTGTAGACGACTCTGCCTAGCAAAGAAGACATGTAAAAACTGAATAGAGTAGTAATGGTCAGTAGACAAATTTGGGGTGCCACAGGGGCACAGAGGAGGAGTATCTGACCTCTACTGTGGTAGTGAAGCTAAAGAGGAATACACAGAGTTTAGAGAATCATCTTATTGAAAGAAGTAAGGACAGGGAGCCAGTCTCTTCATAGTCGTTAGGACACTTGTGAGGCATTTCCGCAGAGGGTAGAAATTCTCAGCAGCGAGAACTTAGAGAAGGAGCTGGTGCGAATAGGATAGTCCTGACCCTGTGGCGAAGTTACTCCTATTCCTGCCTATAAGTTAAGTTATCAGTGTCTTAGAGCTGAACCACTATCTCCTCTGCCTGCAGCGGTCCTGTACTTCCTCCTGCAAGTCAGCTTCCTGGTGGACGAGGGCGTGTCCCCAGTGCTGCTGCAGCTGCTCTCCTGTGCTCTGTGTGGCAGCAAAGTGCTCGCTGCTCTGGCCGCCTCGGCGGGGTCCTCCGGTGCTTCCTCCGCCTCGGCCCCTGTCGCCGCTGGCTCTGGACAGGCCGCGACCCAGTCAAAGTCATCCACTAAGAAGAGCAAGAAAGAAGAAAAGGAAAAGGAGAAGGAGGGTAAGAGTCACTCTCTTGTCTTGGTCACGAGGGTGACGGGTTCTAATCTCTCTTGAAGCACAGGGGTTATTATTCTCTTCTGAAGTGGCTTTTTTTCCCCCTAAAGATTGTATTTATTTATTTTTAGTATTAAACGAAATGATGCTTTTCAGTGTGCCTTGTAAACTGTTAAATGCTCAACAAATGTAAGCTGTTTTACCCAACCTCTTGCCTCAGAAAGGCGAATGCCTTTGCGCCTCACTGCTTTCCATGGTCCTTGGAGGCCTGAGACAGGCGGTCAGGGTGGAGAGCAAGGGAGGCGGCTCTTCCAACCAGTTACTCAGATCTCTCTGTGCAAGTGTGTAGTTAGATAGCAAACTATTTAAATTTAAAAGAAATCTCTCCTCTAGCGTAACTGTATTTGTTTAGTGCCAGGCTAATATAGGCACTTTATTCCATGCTTTTGGGGGGTATTATTATATGTCTCTTTTTGGGGTTGACCTTTTCTCCTCCAGGAAGCAACTGAAAGTTGTTCTCAAATTATAACCATTTAGTTCAGACTTTTAGATGTGGACAGCCTTCCCTCCCTCTCTGCATGGTAACACTGGCTGTGTGACTCTAGACCACTTCTTCCTATTCTTCTTGTGCTCATCTTGCAGGTGAGAGCTCAGGCAGCCAGGAGGATCAGCTGTGCACAGCTCTGGTGAACCAACTGAATAAATTTGCCGATAAGGAAACCTTGGTCCAGTTTCTACGTTGCTTCCTGTTAGAGTCCAATTCTTCCTCGGTGCGCTGGCAGGCTCACTGCCTGACACTGCATATCTACAGGTAGGGTCCAGGGCTGCCTTGACAGTCTCCTGGGTCTACCAGAGTGGACGATGTAGTTCTGCCTTGGTTTTATGTTACAAGTTCATGGTCACAGTGTCAATATTTACAGCAGCCTGAGAATCCTCTTAACTATTACAGGTTTCGTCATCGAGTTGTCTGTTTTTTAGCTATTTAAACTAATGTCATAAGCAAAAGATGATCTGTTTTCCACTAAGAAGGCTATGTTTAGACGTTGTAAAATGACCAGGCTTGACTCTTTACTATGCTAACAAAGCTCAGTGACTGCCATTGAGTAATGTTGGATGGTGGGAATAGGCTCCGCCCTGAAGATGGGAAAGGACTGTGCTACATGTTAAGATCGATTGTCAAAAGAGCAACAGAACCAGTAGTTGTGGGGAAATAGATACATCTACAAAAACAGTGACGGGGCCTTGTTGATAAAGGACCTCAGAGTTTTCTGCTGCCTGATAGTATGAACTGCCATTGTCTACAGAAACTCTAGCAAATCTCAGCAGGAGCTCCTGCTAGATCTGATGTGGTCCATATGGCCAGAGCTCCCAGCCTATGGCCGGAAGGCTGCCCAGTTTGTGGACCTGCTCGGCTATTTCTCCTTGAAAACCCCGCAGACGGAGAAGAAGGTAAGCTGCTTCTTTATGGTCGAAGAAGCTAACTTGCCATTCTTTCTCTTGAGTTAAGAACCTTATAACCAACCCCAAAGGCAGTGCATATATGAAACCTGTTGTAAACATATATATGTATACATACTCCCAGTGTGTATACTGCACAGACAATACACACTGGCATGTAAGTACAGTCTGAAATTGGCTTAGCCAGTAGAAGTACATCAAGTGGGAAGAAAATGTAACTCGTCAAAGCTGCTTGGGAATGACAGTGCTCCTCTGGTTTTCTTATAACAGCCCTGACTGCATCCCCAGAATGTTTCTGTGGTTAGATAACCCTTCCATGGCTTCTCCATAAGAGTCAAATTTATCTTCCTCCACGAGGTCTAAAAAGATGGACTCTCATAAGATTGTGGAAACTTCTAAAGAAGATAGACTCCTTGAAACAGTTAGGTGTTAGACCTGGCTCTGTATGACTCTGATGGGGCCTGAGAAGTGTGATGCTTCTGAGGCAGTGTCATCTGGAAAGCAGAGGACAGAAGTCTTTTCCAATAAGTCTTTCCCTTGGGCTTTAACTGTGGTCCTTTATTGACTTCTGTTTCAGCTGAAGGAATATTCACAGAAGGCTGTGGAGATTCTGCGGACTCAAAACCATATTCTTACCAACCATCCCAACTCCAACATTTACAAGTGAGCTTTGTTCCGCCTTCTCCCTATCTGAAGTTTAGTCAGCAGCCCAGGTTGCTCTTCCACAGTGATTGGCTCTCACGTAGGAGTCAACATGCCCCTGTTTAGTTGGTCTCGGAATCCCTCCCCCATAGTCGGGGCCTTGAACATAGAAGTTCTCAAAATATACTCGCTGAATTTGGGTTGGTAAGCAGGAATTTAAGAAGATCTCTAGTTTCAAGGGTCTAAATCTAAATCAAATAAGACAAGTTTACAGAAAATGGCGGCATTTTAAAGAGCTTTTGAAAGAACATTGGTTAAAATGATGACTTATTATTTCCATGGTTAAATAGTGACTGTTCCTTTTTTTCCTTCAACCTCTGTTGAGGTATAGTTTCCATACCACAGAATTCACTTATTTTAAGGGTACAGTTCAATGATTTTTAGTATATTTAACTGTGACTCTTGGAGACAAACTTCAGTGTAACCTTTTAGGATGCCCCTGACCTCATCGACAGCTCAGAAACAGGAAACGTTTAAGGTCGATTAGTTGAAATTTCCTTCCTGCGACTTCTAACCCCGTTGGCATTTCTCCTATGTCCTTGTGTTCTCACTAGGGTGGGGATCGCCGTGGGGAATATTGAGCCATGGCCTTTCTGTGGCTTCTTTATGAAGCTCAGTGCTTTCTGAGATGAAAATTTCTTTATGCTGAGACTGGTTTCTTCTTTAGCACCTTGTCTGGCTTAGTGGAGTTTGATGGCTATTACCTGGAGAGTGACCCCTGCCTGGTGTGTAATAATCCAGAAGTGCCGTTTTGTGTAAGTGACATCTTCAACGTGGACAGTCCTGAGGCTTACAGGGCCAGTGGGTTTCTCATTTCCAGGGATAGATTGTTACCGCATAGGTGTTCCTCTCCTAATGCTTGGTCAGCAGTGGTTTGAATCTTTACCTGCCTTGCTTGTTACTGTAAATAGAAATTTCATCCACGGATGAAGAGTGGGTTACATTGATGAATTTTGAAGAAAGGATGAGCCGTTCGCCTTGAACTAATACAGTGTTTTGTGTGTACTCTCGTGTTTAGTATATCAAGCTGTCTTCCATTAAAGTGGACACACGGTACACCACCACCCAGCAGGTCGTGAAGCTCATTGGCAGCCACACCATCAGCAAAGTAACGGTGAAAATTGGAGACCTGAAGCGGACCAAGATGGTTCGAACCATCAACCTCTATTACAACAACCGAACTGTGCAAGCCATTGTGGAGCTGAAAAACAAGTATGGGCTCTTCTGACCTGGGGGCGGGGCAGGAGGCTCGTGAGGCTTAACGCCAGGTGTTGGCTTTGGTGGCTGGAATTTGGTAAAGCAACGCATCCCTAGAGGCGCAGTGCGTCCTCTTATCCACTTCAGTCATGACTGGGGCACCAAAGCGAAGGACCAGTTCCTACGGACGTCGACAAAGATTATTTTTAAATCATGTCCACTGGGGCCTTTGGGGTCTACGGAAGCCCTTCAACAGCTTGTCTGGGGAGGGAAAGCTGAGTGAGGGCGACTCCAGGCTTCTCATACCCGTGTTAAGCAGAGCAGTTCCATTTTTATGTAAAACCACCTAAATATACGGGAAAGTGGTTGTCATTTCTTGCTATTCTCTTACTCACAGAGTAGGCAATGTTTCTCCAGAAGTTTCTCTAATACATAGTCCCATTTCTGCATAGTGCCTTCCCTCGATGTCTGCGGATGTGGGGCCTTTCTAGCTCATGGATCCCCGCGTTTGAGTCGGGGCGTGTTGTATATGAGCTAAAGAAGGCACCAGCAGGCTGTAATGCGGACTTACAGGGGCAGATCTTTCGTTGTCGAAGGCTCAGGCACTGTAGTTGGGCAGAGAACATGGCGGTTGGTACTTGAATATTAAGACTCACCATGTTGCGCTGCACGTAGAATGGCAGCACTGGTGTTATTCCGAGAGGGGGAGTGAAGCTGGAGTGGAGCACGCCAACAAACAGCCACCGGGGGCTCTGCCCAAGGGGGGCTTTCCCGTCTCCCTTTGAAAGGCAGAGTTAACACTGGCGACCTGCAAGCCGACGCTGCTCGCTGGGGTGACCTGGCCCCTCTGTGGGAAGGGAGTTGGCTTTCTTTGTGTAGAGTCAGTGCAGCAGCTGGTAAAGCTCTTAGGCTCTGGAATGAGACTGGGCTCGCGTCTCAGTTCTGTTGCCCATGTCTCTGACCTTGGAGGAGTTACGGAGCCTCGGTTTCCTTAACTTTAAAACACAGTAGAGGTAAGCTCACTTTCAGGGTGTTATTTTAAGGATTAAATGAATTCGTGTGTGTGTGTGTGTGTGTGTTAAGTGCTGAGAACAGAGCCTCCCTAGCACATGGTTATTGCTCAGTAAATATTGCTTCTAATTGCATTAATATAATTACCCCTAAATTATTGGATGCGTTTCCTCTCTCTGACTCTACCTGGCACGTGTCTGGGTTCTGATACGTCCCTCTGCCTCGCCAAAGCAGCCTGAGCTTTCCCCTACCGAGGCAGTTGTCCCGATGGGAACTCGCGGCAGCCGTCGCCTTGGTAGCCATGAGGCTGACTGCAGGCTTCAGCGTGCCTTGTTCTTGGAGTGAGGTCTTCCCTCGATAAGGACTTCTGTTTTTCTGGAATCTCAGGAGTTATCATGTGGAACATCTTAAAGGCCTCGCATGCTCTGTCTTTTTGAAAGAGAAGGGGCAGTAGAAAAATAGGTTTAAAATCAGGGTGCTCTTATTGGCCAGATTTTCTGCTCTTGGAGCAACTGCTTCACTGCCTTAGAAAAATACACACGGGCAGTCTTCGTCCCATCAGACTGTCATCACTGAAGGTTAAATGAGAGGCTCTCAGGCCTTCTGCCCCTCCACCTGACACTGTCTCTCCTAGGCCGGCTCGCTGGCACAAAGCCAAGAAGGTTCAACTGACCCCCGGGCAGACAGAAGTGAAGATCGACCTGCCCTTGCCCATCGTGGCCTCCAACCTGATGATTGAGTTTGCAGACTTCTATGAAAACTACCAGGCCTCCACAGAGACCCTGCAGTGCCCACGCTGTAGTGCCTCGGTCCCTGCCAACCCAGGGGTCTGCGGCAACTGTGGAGAGAATGTCTACCAGTGTCACAAATGCAGGTAAGCAGGTAGCTATCACCTGGACCAGGGCCATGCCCGTTCCATGTATTTTTCCGTAAGAGTCTCGGTGGGCAGTTTCAGTGTCTGGTGCCCTCACAATAGTTAGAGGGTTATGGGTATGTAGAGTGTGGAGGCCAATGTGGAGTGAGAAGGGGAGGGAGGGGGAGAGTGGCATATGTATGTTTTTCCCGTCCTGTGGGAAATGCACGTACTAAGTTTACTTCTGGGTCTTCTTTTCTTGTTCCCTGCTTGTTTAAGCCATCCTCACCTATTTGTTACTGTCCCTCCAGTAGTCCCTGCAGTGCAGTAGTTTCCAGAGCACAGAGGTGACACAATCCATTTCCTCACAGGTCACCCCTATCCCACCAAACTTCTGCTCCACCCCTGACCCAGACCCTTTAATTCTTTAGATCCATCAATTACGATGAAAAGGATCCCTTCCTCTGCAATGCCTGTGGCTTCTGTAAATATGCCCGTTTTGACTTCATGCTCTATGCCAAGCCTTGCTGTGCAGTGGATCCCATTGAGAATGAAGAAGACCGGAAGAAGGTGAGGCCATACCCATCCTAGACCCAGGACCATGGCCTTGATCTGAGCTTGGGCCCCTGCTGGTGTAGGGCAGTGTGCTTTTCTTTCTATCCCTAGTCATCTTCACCTCAACACTGTTTGCAGGACTAAGCTTGTGGGTGGGAACAGATGGCGGAGTAAGGGATATTGGAACGCATGGTTTGCGTAGGAATTTGGAGAAGCATTGGTAATGAACTAGAATGTCTCAGGGGGCAAATAACTTTAGATTTAGAAAGTGGGAAAAAGCTGAGTGGCTTGCCCTGCATTTTTTCTGTGGACTGCTTCATATTGCAGCTCTTGGTCTTCCCTCAGTATTAGCTTATTCAGGGACCACTTCTCAGCCAGCATGACATGGTGGGACTGGATATGAGGAGCGAAAAGGGGCGGACTATTGGGATAACTACTAGAAGCATCATGGGAAAGCAAAAGATCTTTTAGCTTTGGAGTCAGAAGGACCAAAGTTTCAGTTTTGGCTGTGGATTTTAGTACTGTGGGACCTGCCATAAATCATTTCTCAATGTTGCACATTCATATGTATGCCTCCCCCACAGAGCTATTGTGAAGGATAGAAATGATATATGAAACCCAGTACCCGACCTGTGGGAAATGTTTCAGTAAATGGTTAGTCATTCGGATTTCTCAGGGAAAGCCATCCTGCTGAAAAGCCTTCACACGCACACCCCTGTCGTTTCCTATCTAGGCTGTTTCCAACATTAATACACTTCTGGACAAAGCCGATCGGGTGTATCATCAGCTGATGGGACATCGGCCACAGCTGGAGAACCTGCTCTGCAAAGTGAATGAGGCAGCTCCTGAGAAGCCACAGGTATTCCCAAATTGGAAGGGACATTTGAAGAACGTTCTGGATCATGATTGGAAGACTGCCCCGTAGGTGAGCCCATCTCATAGTGGAAGGCTGATGGCTTCCCTCTTGGGTTACAGGATGACTCGGGCTCCACTGGGGGCATCAGTTCCACTTCGGCCAGCGTGAATCGATACATCCTGCAGTTGGCCCAGGAGTACTGCGGAGACTGCAAGAACTCCTTCGACGAACTCTCCAAAATCATTCAGGTAGAGTAGAGAAGTGGGAGTGACTTTAGAGGGCGGTTAGAGTGTGTTATCAGTAGCTGTTTCAGAGCAACCCTGTTGCTTTCGTCCAGCAGTTCAGCTCCTGGCGTGGCCCCGGCTCAGCCCAGCTGAGAGAGCAGTGTGAGTGGCTGCCTCACACAGATTCTCTCCCATTGTGGCTTCTGATGCTTGGCAGAGAGCCAAGTTCATTCCAGAATAATGGAGATTATGATAGATTTATTTTTCTTGACCATTCATTACCCATCTTTTAGCAGAGGGGTTACTGCTTTTAAAAAATTGGGTGTCAAGATTCTTTTCCCTTTTTCTGATATATAAGATGTTGGCAAGCTAGATGGGTAGGGAATACCAGCTCCCTTCAACCCGGGTGAGCCATATAGGGGATGGAATATTGATCTGCATGGGATGGAAGGCAGCTGTAGACAAGGGGGCAGCCAGGATCCTTGGCCCCCCGCCCCGATCGCTGGTGTGTCATCTTTGCTACATGTGTACCTACAGCTCTGACCTTTGTTTTGTTTTTTACGAGACAGTGTCATGTGAGAGTTAAGGGCATAGGCCTGTGATCAGAGGCTATTCTGACTCTGCCACTTACCTTCATCAAGCCAACCCCCCCACGCCCGTACCCTTCTCTGTAAAATGGGGATGGGGTGTCCAACTGGTAGGGTTATCAAGGAGGTTAAATTAGAATTGCATGTAAAGTGTTTTTTCAAACCAAACTGATTTCTAATTAAGTTCTTCCTCCTCCTTATTTTAATTGCTAATTTCTTTCTTTGCCTTTTTTCTTAGAAAGTCTTTGCTTCACGCAAAGAGTTGTTGGAATATGACCTGCAGCAGAGGGAAGCGGCCACCAAATCGTCCCGAACCTCTGTGCAGCCCACCTTCACTGCCAGCCAGTACCGCGCCTTATCCGTCCTGGGCTGTGGCCACACGTCCTCTACCAAGTGCTATGGCTGCGCCTCGGCCGTCACCGAACATTGTATAACACTACTCCGGGCCCTGGCCTCCAATCCAGCTCTGAGGCACATCCTCGTCTCCCAGGGCCTCATCCGGGAGCTCTTTGATTACAATCTTCGCCGAGGCTCCGCGGCCATGCGGGAGGAGGTCCGCCAGCTCATGTGCCTCCTAACTCGGTCAGAACCTGCATCATCGCGGGGCTAGTAATTCCTGCAACATGGGGGTTGGTGGCAGCAGCGATGCCAGGAGCACTAGAGGGCGCAAAGCATTATGCTTCTTATCACCAGACAGGTTGGCTAGCTTATCCTGGAGGAGAAAACGGGCAGCTGTCCCAGGTGTAGAGAAGTGAACTTAGGGAGCATTTGAAGCCCTGTGGAAACAGTGTATTTGGATTGTACTGTGCTTTGTTGGTTCCAGTGAGATTTCCCAAGGAAATGGTCTCTGGCTTCTGGCGGGGGAGGAGAAGGGAGTGACCGGGCACTTGGGCTCAAGACTCTGCCACGAGAAGGCAGTGGGGCAGTGAAGCCCAGTGATCACAAGCTTGGACTCTGGGTCCGAAAGACCCAGCCTTAGTATCCGGTGCTTTGCACTGTGGGCCCTGGACAAATTCCTTCACTCCTTGAGCCTAAGTCTTCCTCATCTGAAAAATACTGATAATAGTAAATACCTTAAAGGCTTATGGTGAGGGCGAAGTGAAATACTTCACATAATAGCTCACATTTGTGAGTCCTTAGTGTATACCAGTGCACTACCCAGAGCTGGGTATGGCTGTCCACTGAGTATGTGGCTTAAACTCTGGAACCTGTTGGGTGTTTGATCAATATTACTTGTTGTATTATTTACTCACTCATTCAGCAAGTATTTATTGAGCATCTGCCGAAAGCCAGGCACTGTGCTGGACTCTGAGCATATACTGGTAAATGAAACGAGGCCCCTGCCCTCTTGTAGCCTACATTCTAGTTGGGAGAGCCTCAGCGCACAGGTCATTCCACAGTGCAGTGTCAGCAAGTTAGACGGCGAAGAGAAGCAAAGCCGGGTGATGACCCGGCGTGTGAGAGCGATTGCCGTACAGGATAGGGTGGTCCAGGAAGGCCTCGGAGGGTGTGATACTTGAGCCAAGAGCCGTGTGAAGCAGGAGCAAGCCGTGCACATATTTAAGGCATGAGCCGCATGCATAGGAGACGCACGTGGAAGGCCGAGAGTCAGGGCCGTGCTGGGAATGGCGGAGGGGCAACATGGAGGCCCGTGTAGCTGGAGTGAAGGATGCCTGGGGGAGGCAAAGGGATGCGGGAATTCAGTAGCGGTCACTGGGGGCCACATCCTGGTGGTTCTTGTAGGCCATTTTAAGGACTTCGGGCTTTGTTCAAAGTGTTGGAAAGAGAGAGTGACATGATGCAATGTATGGCTTTTTGTTATTGTTATGTGGACATGATTACAAAGGGGCATGGGTGGCCGATATAGACGCCCTGTTGGAAACGAAGTAGAGGCAGTTGGAGGAGGTGAGGGAAGAGATGTGGCCAACATTGAGCGTCAACGCCTAGATCTGGGGACTGTGACACCCCACACAGCACCTGAGGGATCTGCAGTGGGGGTGGGGACCAGGAGAAAGTCTCCCCTGTGTTGGTGCTGCCCTTCCCCCAGTCAGGGCCTCCTTGCAGGAAAGGCAGCTGTGACAGGCGCACACCATTTTATGCACACCAGGCTGTTGAGGACTAACACTGTAGTCTTGCCCCTGGGAAGGCCACACAGCCCTAGACATTGACTTCCTTGTCTCTGTACCCCTTCGAGTAGAAAGGAGGGACACGACCCATGGTGAGTAACAGGACCCTGTTTTTTGGCTTCTGCAGAGACAATCCAGAAGCCACCCAGCAAATGAACGACCTGATTATTGGCAAAGTCTCCACAGCTCTGAAGGGCCACTGGGCCAATCCTGACCTGGTGAGCAGGACGGGCGTCCCCTCTGTCTCCTCCCTCACGTTCCTTCTTCATTCCCGTGCTCCCTCCTGCCGGTCCCGTTGGGATGACTGAGCAGCACGTTCGCTTGTGGAGCTCACATCCTGAAGTGGTTTTCCCTGGTCAGACTCAGCCCCACAGGGAAAAGAGAAGTGGGAGGTCGGCCATATGGCGTGCATGGGCCCCCGTCTCTCCTTTCGCTCTCTGATGATGCCACTTGTGACCAAAAATTTTAGTTCTTAGTCCCTTAGTTCTTTAGTTGGGTCAGAGCTTGGACATAGTCAGTCCTGGGATTGACCCCTCAGACCCTTCTCTACTCATGCCTCTTCCGGTTGGTCTTTTAGGCAAGTAGCCTTCAGTATGAAATGCTGCTGCTGACAGATTCCATCTCAAAGGAGGACAGCTGCTGGGAGCTCCGGTTGCGCTGTGGTGAGTTTGGGGGACATCTCGTTAGGAGCTTTTCAGAGAAAGGCAAGGGGACCTCAAGGTGTAGTCCTGGCCACGGAGGGGAGAGGCGGGGAAACTGCACTCGGACAGCCTTGCTGGAGCTGGCGTGAGGGGTTTTGCGACTGGGACTCTGCCTTCCTTCCCAACCCTAGCGCTCAGCCTCTTCCTCATGGCTGTGAACATTAAGACCCCCGTGGTGGTTGAGAACATTACCCTCATGTGCCTGCGGATCTTACAGAAGCTGATTAAACCACCTGCTCCAACCAGCAAGAAGAACAAGGTACTGGGCGGGGGGCCTCAGAGGGAAGGTTAGGGTGCAGCTGCCGCCACATGGCCAACCCCGTGCCCGACACTGCCATGAACTCCCCTGACCCGGGGGAGGGGGCACCGTCACTCCCTTTCCCGCAGTTCAGCAAAGATGGGTTGGGATTTTTGAGAAGGAAAGTTTCTCAGAGGAAAGTCAGAAGTAAAATAAACATGAAAATACCGTGGAGGACCGCCTTCGTGTACTGTCCCATCAGGGGACTTGCAGCTCCCGGACAGCATGGCACTCGTTTCGCCTCGTGCCTCTGCCCTAGTATTGTGCAATGACGTCTTCATTTCATAGCATTGTGACCTTGGGCAAGCTGTTTAGCTTAGGTTCCTCACTTTTTCCATCTGTAAAATGGGAATAGAGCCTCTGCCTTGGAATGTTGTGAAGAATAAATAATGCAATCAAATACTCAGCAGGGCCTGGCCCAGGTTAGTCCTTAGCAAGTGTGAGCTGTGGCCACATACTGCCTTCTCTGCCTAGAACGCTCTCCTTCGCTTTGTTAGCTGCTCCTTAGAAGATCCACTTCTCTGCTAGGCTGCCTGCGAGCTCCTTGAATCCAGGGACTGTCGTACTATTTTTTTTTAATGTCCAGTACAGAGTGTCGTATCTAGAGCATAATAGCCACTCAGTAAGTCATTGTTAAGTGAATGAATAAAACCAAATTCTTATCCTAAAATAACTAGCCAAGCCACAGAGTGACTTGCTTGTAACAGCTTGTAGAGTACACAGGCCATAATTTTTTCCCTTGGCCACGCCTACGGCTAGCCGCCTCCCACCCCTCTGTGTGCTGCTTGGGCCATTCCGATTCCGGCTGCGTCATGATGGGAAACAAAGCCCTCATTGCAGGCAGATTGCTTTCTGAGTGGTGAGCACTAGGGAGGAGGCTGGTGATGACCATTGACTACATTCCCTTGTCCTGGTCTGCCCAGACAGTCCTCAGAAAAGACAGGGCTGAGGTACCTTCCTTCCCTTTGATGAAGGTTTATTTCCCCTTGGCCAATTTACAGAAAATGAAATCAGTCCTTGACTGAAAAGAAGAACCTCAGCCCCACTTCACTGTCATTCTTTCTCGTGTGAGGTGAAGGGAGGTTTCCACAGAGTTCTTACCCTAAGCCCCCATGTCCCATTGTCTCTGTCACATTTTGCCTAGTTTTAGGCTAGAGAGAGCCACCCGCAGATCCTGACGGTGCAGAGCCAGCACTGGTAGGACTGCTGGTGTCTTAGCAGGAGAGGCAGGGTTGGCAGCGCTGCCTGGGCTGTCCTCTGCCAGGCACTTCAGTCAGGGGCTTCCTGGTGAAGCCCCGCTAATCAGTGTCTTGAGGACTCGTCGTCTTCCTGTTCGTGGGACAGCTTGGGGCGCACACAGAGTGCTCCTGTTTCGCACCTAAGGACAGCATTGCCTTGAAGATGCCAGCTGAACCAGCAGCTTTTTCTGGAACCCATTTGCGTTTGCAGGGACGACTGACAGGGAAACTGTGGTGGTTCAGAATTGGCTACTGGGCAGACATTTTCTTGGCAAATGAAGTGAGCCTGTCACTTATAGAGGAATTGACATCACTCAGTGAACCAGTATTTTCCAAATGACTAGTGCTTGTTGCATAATGATGTATGGATAAAAGACAAATTTTAGTGTAAAGCAATATGAAGTTTAGTGATTGGTTTCAGAGTCTACATTATGGCCGATCTTTAAGAACCTAAAATTTGTTGAATTTGGTGTAGTATCAAAGAAAAAAATCCCCAAATTAATTGGAAATGGTATAAAAATATTCTTTTCCAGTTGTATGCCTGTGCGGGGCTAGAGGTTTGTCATATACTTAACCGAAATAACATATTACTGCTGTTCAAAAGCAGAAGCAGATGTGAGAATTCAGCTGTTTTATTAAGGCAGTCATTAAATTATTTTATTAAGGCAGTCATTAAATTATTTTCAAAAATATAAAACTGTACCACTCCTTTCTCTAGATTTCCTTTGTAAAATATAAAAAATGTCATTTAGGTTGATAGGTAATGGACTTATTCTTATTTTTAAATGAAATTAATAACTATTGTAAGGTATTCCCAGTTTGGATTTTGAATGTGGTAAATATCTGTAGATAGAACCATACACGTAAAAGCTCTTTATAGAGTTCTCAGTAATTTTTTAAAAGAGTGTGATGGGGTCCTCAGGCCAAAAAGTTTGAGAATTGCTGGCTTAGAGTTCTGATTAGTAATGGCTCTTTAAGTTCTGGAGGCTGCTCAGTGACCCCTTGAAGATTTATGTTTGGGAAACTGCACGTCATCCTGCAGCTAGGAATTAGCGTATGTGGCCATAGGCCTGCCTGTAGGACGCCAGCTCCATCTTATCCTGCATAGTCAAAATCAGTGACCGTAAGCTCAGCGTGGAGATGCTCCTGCTAAATTGGATCAGAATGCTTTAACAGGGACGTGTATTTGGGCACGAAAGACATGGTTATTGATCCTTTGCATATGTTCCCTTAGGGTGTCAGTGCCACTGTGTCAGAGCTGTGGCTCAGATGTGCCCTCACGCACCCACCCTTGGTCCTCTGTCCTCCTACAGGACGTTCCCGTGGAGGCCCTCACTACAGTTAAGCCATATTGCAATGAGATCCATGCCCAGGCTCAGCTGTGGCTCAAGAGAGACCCCAAGGCATCCTATGAAGCCTGGAAGAAGTGTCTTCCCATCAGAGGTGTGTTTGTCTCTTGCAGACTTGGGTGATCAGTCCTTCCTACCCCTGTCCCGACAGCTCTAAAATCTGCCCTTTCCTATCACCTTTTTTTCCTTACTTCTCCCGGCACCCTTTGCCCGCCAGGGATAGATGGCAATGGGAAGTCCCCGAGCAAATCAGAGCTCCGCCACCTCTATTTGACTGAGAAGTATGTGTGGAGGTGGAAGCAGTTCCTGAGCCGTCGGGGCAAGAGGACTACCCCCTTGGACCTCAAACTGGGCCATAACAACTGGCTACGGCAAGTGAGTGACCGCCTCCCCTGCGCCCCCACCTGGCTGTCCCGGCCCCAGACAGTGAGCACCTCCCCACCTCTGCTGTGCTTCCCCGCTTTCCTCTTTGCTCTCTTGCTTCCTTTCAAGCAATGGGGAGGCCGAGGTTCTCAGTTGCAGCCAGCAGCGCGGTGGACTGACCAGAGCAGAACTTCGGTGTCCCTCTCATCGAGCTGGTCTCGCTCTTGCTCTCCTCCTTGACCACTCAGTGGGACTGAGCTACAGTGCTTCCGTTCCCGGTTCTCCTCGCGTCATGCGTGTCTCCTGCCCTCTCCCTCTTCTTTCTAGCTAAGGATTAAAGTGATTATATTTTCAGAACCTGTCTGTCCATTGATATGTAAAACGAGAACTACTTGGCATATAGGTGTCCCCAAAATAGAATTATAGAAGTCCCTGCTAAGGAAAATACCTGCTCGTCTTATTCCCAGTTCAGCCATATTACATATGTTCTCCAGAGTACGTGGTGGAGAAAATCTCCATGGAGACGAACGCTCCTTAGAAGCCCCTGTCTCAGCCCATGGCAGTCAGACCTTGGGTTAACGGGTGATTTTTGCCTTTAAACTTTTCCTGGAGAGCTGCCCAGAGGACTTCAGGATGGGTGGTGGTTGACTGCCCTGCTGGGGGCCTGGTGAGAGGCTGTCACCTGAGCCAGGGGCTCCCCTCCTGTGCCCACCCTGCAGGTGCTCTTTACTCCGGCGACGCAGGCGGCCCGGCAGGCAGCCTGTACCATTGTGGAAGCTCTAGCCACCATTCCCAGCCGCAAGCAGCAGGTCCTTGACCTCCTCACCAGGTACCATGTGAGGGAGGGATGGGGAGAGCGGTCAGGCTTACCCTAGAGCCTTTTCTGCTTTCCCAGGGGACTCCGTAGCTCAGGGTGCTGGGAGGTGCGCCTGTGCTCTAAACCATCCCATTCCATGTGGGGGACCACAAAAATGAAAAGAGATTGAAAAGCTGAATTTTAGTGGTGGTAGTGGAAGTAGTAATACCCTACCAGCACCAGCAGATGAGCACAGAAATGCTTGGCATACACCATCTCACTTAATCCTCAAAGCAGCTTGGGCTTAAAGCGGCTAATTAACTTCTCCCCTGGACGGCCGCATTTGAGTTCAGGCAGTCTAATCCCGAAGCCCGCATTGCTGGCGACTCTGTGGCATACTCACCTCCTGAGTGATTCAGTCAAAAATAGTCTCGCTGCCCAAATAATCACTATTCGTGTTTTGGTGCTTATTCTAAATGAGTATAGTTTATCATATCCCATTCCCCGTTATGTGCTCTGGGTTCTTCCCACCTGTGGGGGTAGTTCCCAAGTGGGAAGTTGGGGCTTTCTCATGGAACGGGGAGCGAAGGACGGCATAAGACGTGAAAGATGGCAGGAGCATATAGGAGCGACTTGAGTTCTCTCACGGTGCCCTGTCTGTCTCTATGGCAGTTACCTGGATGAACTGAGCATAGCTGGCGAGTGCGCCGCTGAGTACTTGGCTCTCTACCAGAAGCTCATCACATCAGCTCACTGGAAAGTCTACCTGGCAGCCCGGGGAGTCCTGCCCTACGTGGGCAACCTCATCACAAAGGTACCCTGCCTTGCAGCACAGGAGAGCCAGTTCCCTGGTTCTTCCAGGGAACTCTTTCTCTGATCCACACTTTGCAATATTCTCATGTACCGAGAAGAAATATTTGTTGAAAATATTATTTTTATGACTTTATTGTATTTGCCATAAGGATATAGCAATCTGTTGGGGGCACTTAGGCTCTTCCAAATTTTAAGCAATCCCTTAACGTCACTGCAGCTGTCCTGGGCTTCTCGGAAAGGAGGTTTGCAAAGATTCAGCTTGAGGGATCATTAGAATAAAATGGTGGGGACTACACAGCATCTTTGGTTGGTGCTACAAGCCTCTGGACTGGTGCCGGAGGCGACCGGTGTCATCGGCAGTGCCGTCACACTAACTGTGCTTATCGTCCTGTGTAGGAAATAGCCCGCTTGCTGGCTCTGGAGGAGGCCACGCTGAGCACAGACCTGCAGCAGGGCTATGCCCTTAAGAGTCTCACAGGTAGAGAGCCGCCTGGCCCTTCCTTTAAGGTGCCCTGGGCATGATTGGGGGACTGACCCTTAGTTCCCTGGGTGCTGAGTTTGACTCCCTTCCCTCCTGTGTTGACCTCGGTGCACATTAAACTCTGCAGTTTTTCTCCATCTGCGGTTTACACATTTGAGCTCCTGCTCTCTGATTGACTAGTACATTTCACCGAGCGCCCGCTCTGTCCAAGCACAAAGGTAGCTTTTCCTGCCTTTGAGTTGCTCATCATCTTTTGAAGACACGGACCTTCCTTGCGTATGTTCTCATTCAGAGCTCTTGCAGCAACTTTTTCCTGCCCCCACAGGCCTCCTTTCCTCCTTCGTCGAGGTGGAGTCCATCAAAAGGCACTTTAAAAGCCGCTTGGTGGGCACTGTGCTGAATGGGTACCTGTGCCTGAGAAAGCTGGTGGTGCAGAGGACCAAGCTGATCGATGAGACGCAGGACATGCTGCTGGAGATGCTGGAGGACATGACCACAGGTAGCATGGCCCAGTGGCCTGGGACCCGGACGCCGCCCCTTCTGGGTCTGCCTAGGCGCACTGGTCTGCTTTCCCTGGGCCCTGCAGACGGCAGAGGGGCGGCCGGCACCCGCACGTTCTGTGCAGAAGGCTGGTTCCTGGAGCTGTAAAACTCTAGAGTGGGGCTCAGCCAATGCGAACTTTTTATATTGAGCCTAGAGCAGGAAGAGGTCAAGGGTTCTCAGGCTGGTGTCTTTCATTGGTTCTGGAAAATCCCGAACCGGTTACTCTGTCATCTTTATCTCTTCACCTCTGTTTCATAGAGTTCATCTCATTGTGTCTTTATGCTGGTTTTGGATGATTTCCTCTATTGTATCATTCGGTTCATTAATTTTTTTCTGTTCGCTGTGCTACCTGTTTAATCCACCCATTGTGTTCTTTCTATTGACATCTCCCATCCCTTTATAATCTTTTAACATATCAAGCATATTTCCGTGCCCGATGATTCTAAAATTTGAAATATTTATCCATCCAGTTCTGCTGTTACTTTGGCTCTTGTTTATTGTGCCTTAAATTTTTTTTTGTATTTTGTGATTTTTGACTCTGGTGTGGGACTTTATCTGTGGAAGTCTTCAGGACCTGAGTCAAAGATGGGGCTTTCCAGAGAGGATTTGTAACTGCTTCCGTGAGGCATCTTGGGGCACCGCCATCCCAAGGCTCCCTTCAGCGAAGTTCTAAACTCAGGCCTCTTGGGGGTAGTGAGTCCCGAACCTCTGTGAGAGGCTGCGTTCTCAGAGACTTTTTCCCCTCCTCTACTCATTGCCACAGCTTGTGGGAGGACAGTATCCTGTTACTCGCGTGGGGGAAGGGCGAGTCATTTCTAGTTGACCCGCATACCAAGGGGTAGCTCTGAGGGCACCAGATTGATGTGTGTGCAGCGTGTCCCTGCCTGACTGTCTAGACATCGGCGGACTTGGGGCTTTGTATCCGGCTCTCAGATCTTGGCAGGTTATGGAGACCAAAGCCCAAGGCAAAAGCAGCCTCAATGTTTTTCCAACTTCCCTGGTTTCTCTTTAATTTTGGCTTTTGATTCTTTGCTAGTGTGGCAGTTCACTGATACGTTTTTATTCAGTATTTTAAGTTACCTTTTAAGTGGTGAGAAGCGGGGAGTAGGTCAGGGAACATAGTCTGCTATATTGCCAGACAGGGAGGTCCTTCTGTCGCCATTTTTATCCTGCCACGCTCAGCTGGTTTGTGACCTTGCCAGTTGGACCCTTTTCAGGAGGACATTTCTTCTTCCTCACGTGACTTGACGTTATGTCTTTGGCTTACGGAAGGTTATCTACCTAACCTTTTAGGATGAATCTTATAACTTCCCTTAGATTTGACTGGAATACAGTTAGGATCATGTCAAAATGTCAAACATTTGACATTTTTGAGTACCTGTATTGGTCAAGAGAATGAGAGGTTATGATTCCTAGAGGAAGACGTACGCAACTAACCGTGATGTGTGGTGTTGACCTGGGCATTAAGGTTTTCAAGTGGCATGTGGTCTGAGTGTAAAAGTCGGTCAGCTTCAGGTTCCCAGTTGAACCACTGACACTGCCGGGCAGGGCATTCGAAGACCTACCAGGCAGGAAGGGCCTGTTAGCGATGGTGCTTCATAAAGCATCGCCTTGGCTTCTGTGTGTGACCTGCTTTCCTAACTGCCTTGGCCACTTTGTTTTCTGGCAGGTACGGAATCGGAAACCAAGGCCTTCATGGCTGTGTGCATTGAGACAGCCAAGCGCTACAACCTGGATGACTACCGGACTCCTGTCTTCATCTTCGAGAGGCTCTGCAGCATCATTTACCCTGTAAGCAGTGCTGCTTCCCATGGCTCTCGGGCTGCCAGCCCGAGTCTTTCTGCTTTGAAACCTCTTGGTGATCCATTGTAGTCATGGGCAGTCTTACCAGCTGTGGGCCATTTAGTTAACGCTTTATTTTATTTTTTAAAGATTTTATTTATTTATTTTTGGGGCGGGGGGAGAAGGGAGAAAGAGAAAGAGAAACACCGATGTGAGAGACAAACATCGATCAGTTGCCTCTCGCAGGCTCCCAGCCAGAGACGGGCCCGCAGCCCAGGCATGTGCCCTGACTGAGAATCGAACCAACAACCTTTCGGTCCACAGGCTGGTGCTCAATCCACTGAGCCACACCAGCCAGGGCTAATTAACATTTTAGAAAACACCACTGACAGGCATAAAACCAGAAGCAACCTCATAATTTCCCTGTTCCTGGTGATGGAAAATTGAAGACCTTCCTTGGTCTTACTTCCTACATGTAAAGTCAAGGTCAGCCTTTTTTTCTTTTCTTAAAACCAATGGAAGGTCTAACCTTCCATTGCCAAAATCCCATTGCTTATCAATCCAGTATGCTTTGAAAAAACAATATCGAGCTGTAGTATGAAGAAATGTTCACTGTCCGCTCCTCCCCGTTTTGCACACATGTGCATATGTATTTGTCTCCCTAGCCTGTGCTACAGAGAAGCTTAGTGTGATTCAAAGACCCTTTCCTGTTACCGAGAAAGGATGAAAAACACCAGTATCCTCAGTTATTGATGAGAGATCATCGGGGTCAGGCATGCCTGATGTTATGTAATGTAGAGAAGACCCCTTTCTTGACTTCAGGGCCACCAGTAACAAAGGCGCCTGGCCCCCGCTTGGTTAGCGTCCCCTGGGAAGAGCAGGTGGAGGAAAGCCCCCTCTCCCCTTATTTCAGTAATACAGCTCCCATATGTCACTCTTCTTCTGCTTATTTTGTTAGACTTTCTCTCCTAATCCAAGCTTAAGTTTCAGAGGAGAGGCTTGGTATTTAAGGCTGTTTGAATTATATTTGGATTTTTTGAATCGCCCTGAGCTTCCTTTTCTTTATATCTTTAAATGCGTAAGAGGCCGGATGAGTCTGGCGTGTTTCCCTCGGAGTGTTCATGAAAGATGTAATAAATCCAAAAGGCTTTTGCCATCCCTCTGTATCTGTCTTTATGCCATCCCTTCTGATGCACCCTCTCTCTGTCCTCTAGGAGGAGAATGAAGTCACTGAGTTCTTTGTGACCCTGGAGAAGGACCCCCAACAAGAAGACTTTTTACAGGGCAGGATGCCTGGCAACCCTTACAGTAGCAGTGAGCCAGGCATCGGGCCACTGATGAGGGATATAAAGAACAAGATTTGCCAGGACTGTGACTTGGTGGCTCTCCTGGAGGATGACAGTGGGATGGAGGTAACAAGCATGGGACTGCCACCTTGGTGAAGCGTGTGGGCTGGGACCAAATCCAGGTCCCTCCCCTTAGTAGCTGGCCAGCCTGGGGCAGCTAGCTTGCTTCAGCTTTCTCATCTGTAAATGGGGCTAACAATTCCCACTGGCCTGACGTGAAGGTTAATAACCTGTAAGGGCTCTGCACCATGCCTGCCATGAGGTAAACAAAGGGATCGAGGCTCTTGCTTGTCATGGCATAGACGTTTAGTCTTCTTCTTGCTCTGGTAGAGACTTCTTCCCAGTGATTCCCAGTGATTCCCAGTTAATCTCCGCACTTTAGCTCCTGTGCGGGCATCTAGCTCTTTCTGGTGCCTTGTGGTAGACAAGCTCTAGGGTCTGGCACTATTGTCTACACAGTGGGTGAATGTCGCATATTGGGTGAGACAGAAAGTTGCTCTTTCTGGTGCTGAGCCCGAATTGGACTTGGGCTAAGAGAAGGTCCTCAGCAGGGATTTTTAGCCTGGGGTCCACGGTTTGGGTTAAAGGGCGTTTATAATTCATGAAATTGTGCACAAAATCCTATGCATTGTGCACACATGTGCATTTTTTAGAGACGGAGAGTCAATTGATCCTTGACACGTAGAAGTTATAAATCATGGGCCACTGCTATAAAGTGCCCTTTGGTCTTGAAATATACTTGCCTTACAATTACTTGGACTAATAACCTCATCTACTTTTCTGTTTAGCTTCTAGTGAACAATAAAATCATTAGTTTGGATCTTCCTGTGGCCGAGGTTTACAAGAAGGTCTGGTGTACCACGAATGAGGTATGTGCTTGTTTCTTCTCGCTCGGAGGTGTGGTTTTCCTTTTCTGACGTGTGCAGACTGGACCCAGGAGGAGCCGCTGTCAGCCATCATTTACCCAGCTTGTAGCAGCTCTTCTGGGGCCGTCTCTCTTCCCCGATTGTGGTTGTGTGGGGAGAACCAGGCATCGCGTCCTCCTCTGAGGAGCCCGACCAGTGCAGTGCTTCAGGAGAGGACACGTGCATGCGCTCTGGCTGTGCACGGCCGGCGGGGCAGGGTCTCGGAGCACTGCGGTGGGGGTGCCTGTTGTCTTTTGCCCTTTATAGACAGGCAGCTCGTGGCTGAGGTTGATCCCTAGCTTTTGGGGGCTTGCTCACTTACGAGAACGTGTTCCCAGTGGCTGTGTCCGGGAAGTACAATTTCTCTCACTAGCTGGGGAGTTGAGACTCAAACAGGCAGTTAGTTATTCTTGAGGCGGAGAGAAGGGAGATGAAGGAAGCATGGCTCTCTGGTCCTTTTGGCCGCCCGAGTGCTGTCTGTCTGCTCGTGAAGTCCGTCTCAGTTTGCTTCCCCCTCCCTCCTCTTTTCTTAATCTCTCCATTCCTTCCTTTCCTTCTCCTTCATTTCTTTCTGGCCTTCCCATTTTGTCTCATCTCCTATTCCTATTAAGGGGATTTGTAGTAAATGAATCACAAGAGTCACACCCTTTTGTAAATTTACCCCCCATGTAAATGGTGTTGTGGAACCCAAAGAACGCACGCGGGCATCCCCCTTCCGAGCCAGGAGGCAGGGTAGAAGTTGGGGATCACCCGACCCTCGCGTTAGTGTGCTTAATCCACTGAGGGGTTATTCCGACAAGGCCCAGAGTTTGTGACAGCTTTTTATCTGGGGCTTCCTCATCTTTCCTTGCTTCCTGATAAACAGCCCATCTCTTTAACTACTGACTGGAGCCTGTTCTGTTTTCTGAGCCTGTCCACGGCCTATGGCTGTTCTCTCTCAGCTCCCACTCAGCATCCATAGCTGAGAAGCGGCCTTCCTGACAGGGTCTCTCCTCCAGGATTTTTTTTCTCCTGACAGTGAACACAGGCTCAGAGGCAGGCATCATTTCATACAGCAGGACGTCAGGCACCCATTTCTCATCTCCAAATGAGAATAATGGAAGTGCTAGTGTGCCTGCCTCGTTGCCTGGTGTGTAGCGAACGCTCACGATGCTCAGTTTACAGAATGCTTTAACCACCTAATTACCGCAGACCGCCCCCTCGCTAATCCATCAACTTAGTGGCTTTAGACCGAGGAAGCTCAGGTGCGTTCTCTCCTTGCCGTATCGTTACCTGAAGGCCTTAGGCTCTCCGTGGGCAAAGACTGAGGCATTGTCTTTTCTTGCTTTTGGTTCCTGAGACTTGAATCAAAGCTCTTTGATCCTATCGACCTCCGTGGTCCCGAATCTTTGAGTGGTGGTCCTTATGGGTTAAAGTTTTTGCTCCTGGAAGGAGGCGCAGGCCTGGCCTTAGACCTGGGCTTATAGCCGGGTAACTTTGAACAAGCTGCTTTTAACCTTGGACAAAAGGGTAATATAAAGTTCTTAATTAGCATCAGACTTAGCACAGAGTAAAACAATAAATAATAGTTGTTAGAGTTATTACATAGAGTTTTAATGAAACTAAATGAGATGGTGTCTATAAAATGCTTCATACAATTCCTGGCCTAAAAAGATGCTAAGTAAGTTAGCTTTCTTTCCCCTGAGCGAAATGCAATGTGCTTGGATTCTAGGTGCTGCGGTTCACATCTTGTAGAGAGAAGTAGAAGTTGTCTGAGTTCGGAGGCATTGAGCAAGACCAGGTTTAGTTCTTTGCATTTTCTGGGCCTGTTTACAGTATCTTTATCTATCTTTCTCTGCTCAGGGAGAGCCTATGAGGATTGTTTACCGAATGCGGGGGCTGCTTGGCGATGCCACTGAGGAGTTTATTGAGTCCCTGGACTCCACCACAGGTGTGGCCCTTTTCGCAGATAATTGCTGCATGTTGAATTTGAGGTTTGGTACCAGTAAATGATTCCTGCCCTGGGACTTGGGGGTGTACTGGGCAAATACTCTCTTGTACCTCTGATCAGAATTGGAGGGAGATTACTTCTCTGACTGGAAGAATACGGTATCTATGACCTGATTCAGATACCTCTGGGGTTGTGGAGAAAAAAAAAAAACAACCGTGGGGAAAATAATGCAAATTAGCAACGGATTTGAGCTCAGATTTACGTTTAGCTTAGTCTCCCCGCTCCCCCCACCTACCCGTGGTGGCTGTGGTACTTGTATTTTCACATATTTGAGTAAATAATTTTAACTGACCTGAATATTTTTAAAAACTACTGAGAGTGAGATAGTATAGTTTAATATCTAATATCAACCCCTTTTATTGGCTATGTCTTTACTGGCGATAGCAAAATGGGAAATAGCTTTCAGCCTGGAAGAGGGCTATCAGTTCTATGCCCATCTTCACCTTTTCCTGTTTCCGCTTGGCTTCCCTTCTCCCCCAGATGAAGAAGAAGATGAAGAAGAAGTGTATAAGATGGCTGGTGTGATGGCCCAGTGCGGGGGCCTGGAGTGCATGCTTAACAGACTGGCAGGGATCAAAGATTTCAAGCAGGGACGCCACCTTCTAACAGTGAGTTGGAGGCAGTGCTGTGGGACCAGCCTTCTGCTGTGGGAGGGGCCCCTGTGGAAAGAAGTGTGTGGTCATGGTACCATTTAACCCTAGAGGGCAGCATGATACCATGGACTAGTGCAAGCCAGTGAAGGACCTGGCAACCCCCCGAGCCCTTCACATCCAGGCTCCCTGCCCGCTACCCTCTTCCTGGCCTATGCCCCCAAAACACCAGTGTGATGGCAGCCTTCTACCATGTCCCTTTAGTTTCCTGTGGAACCAATATCTCATTGTCTTGTCCTAAAAAACTGTACTGTGTCTATTATTATTATTTCTTCTTAAATGGATTTTATAAGTAACCCTGTAACTTCTTGTAGGATTTTGTTTGGTTTTTCCTCCACCTCATTAGTAAAGAGTAGAGGGTTCCGATGGCAGCACAAAGATCACACTGATTTTTACCTCTAGTGTATGTGAGAACATATATTCCTGTGCGCATGTTTTAAGTGACCTACATGATTCTGAGCTCCCACAGGCCATGAGCTTGGGAATCTTACTGTTGACTGTCAGTTCAGACTTAGTACTAGAACTTACCCTGGACGGCAGAGCATCACCTGCTCCATTTGGAATTGGTGTCTCTGCTGTAGGTTTAGAGATGATAGAGAGCTACCCAGCTCTCAAGGGCTACTGCTAGAGAGCGTTGCTGGTTAAAATACCTACCTGGTATGAGCTCCTAGCCACCTTACCATGTCCCATTACGAATTACTTTTCTCTCCTGTCTTCTGGGTTTTAGGAGGAATACCTGCTGATGATACATAACCTCCCTTAAACATTTCTTTCCTACTTGTCCCCATGTCGACACGTTCAGATGGTCTCATGAGTTTTGACTGGCTTTTCTTGTCAGGTGCTGCTGAAATTGTTCAGTTACTGTGTGAAGGTGAAAGTCAACCGGCAGCAGCTGGTCAAGCTGGAAATGAACACTTTGAATGTCATGCTGGGGACTCTAAACTTGGTAAAGAGTGTGGGCTGCAAAAGATAAAGATTGGGGCTTGGGAGTCTTGGGTGGGAGAAAGACAGCTCAGTTCTGGACTCAGATGAAGTGGATTTGTGGCCTCTTCAAACCATTCATTTGTCTGTCTGACTGGTACAGAGACTCACTCAGGATCATTCAGGCTGTCCCTTCTCTTCCTGCTGGCTCAGCCGCATGCTGCTGCCATGACACCCAAGAGCTTCCCTGTCCCCTTCCTGGATCCTGGATTTAGATCGGAGACAGAGGAAGCTAGTTCTTAAAACACTCCAGACCATACACCAGTGGAAAAGTAGTGCCACTCGCCTCAGGGTGACCAGAAAGAACTCGGGAACGTACACTTTCACCATCCTCAAAGGCCCGTGTGCGTGTCTCACTCTGAGAACGTGAATGTACATGCACACACTCAGTCTCTGGGAAGTGAGGCCACGAAGGATGTCTGTAAGGAGCGGGCACCATCAGCAGTGAGTGACTTTGTTGTTATCCCCAGAGTGACTGCATCTCCTCCTACAGGCCCTGGTAGCTGAACAGGAAAGCAAAGACAGTGGTGGGGCAGCTGTGGCCGAGCAGGTGCTTAGCATCATGGAGATCATTCTGGATGAGTCCAATGCTGAGCCCCTGAGTGAGGACAAGGTGAGTGAGCCCAGCCTGTCTATCTGTAGACACTGAGAATCTGCCCTGCCTCATTGCGAGCAGCGGGCTTGCTTGTGTCTGTGTCAACCGAGAATGATTGAACCTACTCAGCTCGTAGGAATGGCAAGGCTCGACTAATTAATGGTGACATCATTGCACTGAAGCCTGAAAGCTGTGGATTCAGAGGAAACAAAGCTGCTAAGGATGTTCTTTCATTCAAAAGCTGCTCATTAGTGGAATTCTGCCATCTAAACCTATAGACATAACCGTAGTCCAGCCCCTCATTTCACAGTTGAGGAAACCCAGCCTAGAGAAACGAAGTGAACTGTTCAGTGTTACATAGTTAGAGGCCTAGAACCCAGGTCTCCAACTCCCAGTTCAGTTTCTCTCCACTTCTTGCACCATTGCCTTCCTCCATCCTTATGGGGGCTAATGTTTTGGCTAGAGATATGACCAGATGAGTTTCAGGGAGCTTACCTGCTCTTGGGGGACAGAGAGACTATATTGGTAGATTTGGAGCCCTTGAGACTATTAACAGAGCCATCACAGAAATTTAGAAGTTAATTTATCCAATGGAACTCACACTGTTAACTCCCCAGAAAGTGCCAAGAC
Organism: Mormoops blainvillei; assembly: GCA_004026545.1. Lineage (NCBI taxonomy): Eukaryota > Metazoa > Chordata > Mammalia > Chiroptera > Mormoopidae > Mormoops > Mormoops blainvillei. The sequence goes on along the minus strand of PVJD01001892.1, from coordinate 111,461 downwards.
ACTGTTCTCTTAGGGCTGCTTTCGATGACTGAAGGAAGTGCCGCAGCCAAGGTCCTGACCTATTAAGAGCCCTTCCACCCTCTTTCCTACTGCAGGGCAACCTCCTCCTGACGGGGGACAAAGATCAGCTCGTGATGCTCCTGGACCAGATCAACAGCACCTTCGTCCGCTCCAACCCCAGTGTGCTACAGGGCCTGCTGCGCATCATCCCGTACCTTTCCTTCGGAGAGGTGGAGAAAATGCAGATCCTGGTGGAGCGGTTCAAACCCTACTGCAGCTTTGATAAGTGTGTTGCTTGGATTTCCTACAGCAAGGGGAGAGTCCCCGCAAAAGCGCCGAACTCGTTCTGGGAGACTGAGGGAGTGCCCCTGGAATTTCTGTTAGGTTTTGTGTGCCAGTCTGGCCGGCCTTTAAGGGGCCCAGTTTAATTGGAGGTTCTAGAATTAAAATGCAGGGTCTGGCAGAAGTAAAGCCTGCTTGAGTGTGGTTGGTAGGGTAATAAAATGGGTATAATAATTTATAGTTTTAATTTGAACCTAAAATGTCCTATGGCGTGCTTGAGCGTGATGTTGTTATGTTACAGAATTACATGCTTATGATTTTATAATAAAAAGGTTTTGTAATAAAAGGAGGGGCGTTATTTGTGCCGGATCCTGTATATTGTGTTAAATTGGTTCAGCAGAGAAGGCGAAGTAGACGTAAGATAGGAAAGAGGGTATGACAAGCTAGGGAGGCATCAATGTGTGCAGAAGCATGAGAATACAAGGAATGTTGGGAGTTTAGGGGACGGAGCAGGTAAAGAGGGAGAGTGGCCGGAACCAGATCGGCAGGTTCTTTATGTCGTGCTAAGGGGTTTAGACTTGATCCTACAGGCTGTTGAAGGTTGTTCAGCTGTGTTATTCCTTTCACACCTTCAGACTCTTCACTCTTTCCGCCTAGGTATGACGAGGACCACAGCGGCGATGACAAGGTCTTCCTGGACTGCTTCTGTAAAATAGCAGCCGGCATCAAGAACAGCAGCAACGGGCACCAGCTGAAGGACCTCATCCTCCAGAAGGGGATCACCCAGAGTGCGCTCGACTACATGAAAAAGCACATTCCCAGTGCCAAGAAGTAAGAGGCGGCTCCCGCGGAGTGGCTGCTGTCCCTCCCCTCTTTGCGATCCCTTTCCTCCTCCATCACCTTGGCGTGATTGTTCCCCCTTGCCCTCCTCGGGGGACTCCCTCCTCTTCTGGAAACTACCAAGGTGGCCCCTTAGCTGCCGCAGAGTCCCTGGGACTCGGGAAAAGGGGGACAGCCTATTGGCTTCTGTTTCGAGGACGCACCTCTCTCTCGCTTCGCAGCTGAGCTGCATGGTGCTCTGTGACTCTCTGTGGCACTCTCGGAGGGTCATGTTGAAACAAACCAGAATCAACAGCTGGTTTCTAGGTAGCCTTTGCTTCTCTGGCCTGCTAAGGAGGCTTCCTTTGCTTTGCAGTTTGGATGCTGACATCTGGAAAAAGTTTTTGTCTCGCCCAGCCCTGCCATTCATCTTGAGGCTTCTTCGGGGGTTGGCCATCCAGCACCCTGCCACCCAGGTGAGTAGCCAGCCTGCTTGTAGACCTTACTCTGGAGGTAGGACATGAGGAGTGAGGGAGCCGCACGCCGCCTTCTCTTCTCCCAGGACTGAGTGACAGTAACTGCCATGATGAGCCTTGAGACATGACCTCCCCTAATACATGCAACCCCTAAAGTGGCAGAGACTCTTAGGGGTCGTCTGGCTCGGCTGTCTGTGGAGAGGATTCAGTTCTATTTGTGATTTCCTCATTCAGCTCATTCTTAGTGGGGCTTTGTCATCTCACGGGTCAGCTGGGCTGTAGTGGAACTGTGAGGGTATGGCTGGCCCTGCTGTAACAGTTTCTCTGCAACATTTGTAATCTCCTGGGCGCCGTTTCTGCCCTGCGTCAGGCAGCTGCAAACTCTGTGCTGAGAGAGGCCCTCTGCTGTTCTTCTTTCTGGCTCCCACGGGGCTGAGGCGTCCGTTAGCCCACAGAAGTCCTAGCTGGCCTGTGAAGGTGGCCAGGCTGGATTGTTAAAAATTAAACTTTTTATGTTGAGATCATCATAGATTCACATGCAGTTGTTAAGGAATAATACAGAGAAATCATATATACATACACCCATTGCCCAGTTTGTCTCAATGGTAACATTTTGGAAACCTAGTAAATATCGTAACGGGGATATCGACATTGGTGCTGTCAAGATCCAGGACAGTCTGCACCACAAGGGTCCTCCTGTTGCACTGTCACAGCCACACCCACATTCTCCCACCCCCAGCCACTGACCCTCGGCAGTCACTGATCTGTTTTCCATTTCTATAGTTTTGTCATTTCAAGAACATTCTATAAATGGAATCATGCGGTGTTTAACCCTTTGGGGGCTGGCTTTTTTCACTCAGGCCAATTTTCTGGAGATTCATCCGGGTCGTCGTGTGCATTGTTTGTCCTTTTCTGTTGCTGACTGGTGTCCACGGTGTGGGGGTGCCACAGCTGGTTTGACCACTCACCCATTAAGGGACTTCTGGGTTGTTTCCAGTGTGGGACAATTACAAATAAGTCTGTTGCGAATGTTCATGTGCAGGGTTTTATGTGAATATAAGTTTTCAGTTCTCTGGGAAAAAGGCCCCAAAGTACAGCTGCTAGTTGCAAGCTTAGTTTTACGAGAAACTGCCCGACTGGTTTCCAGAGCGGTGGCAGCATGACGCATCCCCTCAGCAGTACGCGAGTGGCCGCTTCTTCCCACGTCCTCGTCAGCATTGGGGGATGTCACCGTTTTCTCTTTTAGCCCTTCCGATAGGTGGCCAGTGGTATCTTATTGTGGTTTTGATTGGTGTTTCCCTGATGGCTACTAATGCTGCACATTTGCCTCTTCATGCGCTTCATCTGTATGTGTGCAGTGAAATCTGTTTATGTCTTGTCTTTTTTTTTTTTTTTTTAACTTTCAGTTTTTAGAGTCCTCGGGGCTGGTCTTTTCTTCTTTTTATAGTGTTTTACCTTAAATATAGTTCCACATTCTTACCTGGTTATCTATTCTGATCATTTCTGAAATGTGGCATTAATAATTTGGTTACAGACAAGATTCTTTCATTGTCTTACCCAAATCTCTCTTATCCTAAACTTTTGTTCAGTTCAGTGGAGTTGGTCATAATTAGTATATCTTTGTGGAGATAATTTTTCCTACATAAGAGTCTTACATTATTTTTCTCATCCTTGCAACATCTCTTCTTTAAATGTGGGTAAATCAAGGGACTGAGCTGCCAACACGGTAAACTTAGAACAGGTCTGCCGATAGCCAGGCTTATTGATGGTTACTAAACTGAATTACTTTCTTTAGGATAAGGCTTATGTAGTTAGATCCTTGGCAGTCACCCTCTGGCCATTCACTTTTATTTCAGCGCATGCTTATTTAGCTCCTGTTGTGTGCCTGTGCTGTGCTAGACTGAGGAGAGCAGTTAGCGAGGTGGGGAGTGAATGGATTCAACCGAGATCGGGGAGGTAGAATACATGGACGTGGAGGCTGATTGCACAGGGGGAGTAGAGAAGCTGGAAGAATCGAGGACTCCACTCAGTTTCTGGACTGGGTGACAAGGTGAATGGCGGTGCCACGGAGGAGGTGGAGAACCTAGGTTTGAAGGAAGGTGGGGGAGAATTCCTTAGTCTCTTAACACAGTCTGTCCTCCTAACTAGAGTGTAAGCTTCGGGCGGGTATGGTTTTTACTTTCCCAGCACCTAAAACACTGCCTCACACACGGTAAACACCCAGAGTGTTGCGTGTAGGCTGCCCGTGGGGTAGTTCAGTAGGCTGTGGGACTACAGGTTTGGAGTTTAGGAGCTTGAGACACGAGATGCCCTGTAATTTTGCTGAGGCACAAATTTGAAGCTATAAGGTTAGATTTATGAGCTCCAGTGAGTGATCTGAGTTGAGTGCTGAGCTTTCACATTGCAAGTTGACTTCGTTGTTTTGAATTTATTGCCAAATATGTAGAGATTGTCATTAATTCACTTGCGATGTGGGTGGTACAGATCGCGGTGAGCTGGTGCCATTTCCAGTGAGCTCACCTGGAGAGCTCTTTCCAACGGCACCTGCCTTCAGAGTTCTGATGCTCTCCCATGCCAGTTCAGAGCCTGATGCTACAGCACATTGACTCCAGCCTTTTCAAGCACAGCGGTTTCTTGTTAATATATTTTTTAAAGTGTTTTCTTATCCCCAGCCCCACTTGTAGTTGTACCTCTAGTGTCCTGAGGTTGAGAAAACTCCTATGCTCGCTCCTTAGTTTGGTGGAGCCAGAGGACCCTAGACGAAGACCTTGGCACAGTCCCTATGAATGGCAAGGACCCGCTCTGCTCCGTGCAGTCTCTGGGTTCACCACTCAGGCCTCTCATTAGGGGCTGTTCTCCAGGGAGTCTTACCTGAGCCCCCTTCACCGTGTCTGCATGCTTTACATTTTATCTAACTTTAACCATCACAGGAACCCTGGCATTACCACCTATTTTATAGATAGAGATGTTGAAGCTAAAGAGAGTGGCGAGGGGTCAAAGGTTAGTGGCAGAGCCAAACTCTCCTCTGCTTGTCCAAACCTTTCAAAGTGGAATCAGAGGACTGATTGAAATTTGAGCAGATGACATGAGGTTGTCTACATTCTATTGATTTTCCTGAACCTTTCAGCTCCTGGGAGGAATGCTGGTGTCCATAACTGGAGGCCTGCATCTCTCTGGTCCTTTCTTGGCAGGTTCTGATTGGGACTGACTCCATCACAAACCTGCATAAACTGGAGCAGGTGTCCAGCGACGAGGGCATTGGGACCCTGGCAGAGAACCTGCTGGAGGCACTGCGGGAGCACCCTGATGTGAACAAGAAGATTGACGCCGCGCGCAGGGAGACCCGGGCTGAGAAGAAGCGCATGGCCATGGCGATGAGGCAGAAGGCCTTGGGCACCCTCGGCATGACGGTAACGCCACTCCCCGGGTCCCCGCGTTCTTGGCTCGCTGTTGAGGAGATGGCCGTGGCACAGTTGTTCGTGCATCGGAACAGAGCTGGGCTGGGGATGGCGAAGGTGAAGGCTGGGGAGAGAAAGAGGAGGGAACTGGGTGTGCTAGGCCCGGCACCTTCCCTAATCTTCCCACCAACCCTTAGGGCTGGGACTACTGCTCTTCTGCTCCACAGATGAGACTTGGCAGCTAAGGGACTTCCGTTCACAAAAAAAGTAAAAATGGTGCTAACCCTCGAAGATTTATTCTACGCCAAGCACTATGCTTAGGCACCTTACTTGTAAGGTTCTGTTTAAGACTTCACATTGTTCTATGCGGTATTAATCACATCCATTTTCTGGGCGAACTGACTGAAGCTGGGAGGTGACGTAAATAGACCAAGGCACAGGACTCATAAGTGGGTGACAGGATTTTGAAACCTGGGCCTGCACACAAAGGGTCCTGTGCCGTTTTCACTGTCCCCAGGCCTTGGAGGAAGCAGCAGCCCTATGACAGCCTCCTGCAAGCCAGCAAACTTGAGTGTCAGCAGTTTTAAACTCCCATGGGAATAGTAAATGAATCATAATGCAACAGCTTTGGCAGCTGAGAGTTGGTATTGCTGGCATAAAGAAGGGGCTTTTTTGGTGGCGAGTGGCAACTTGCCAGGGTTCCAGCTGGATGGCTTCCTCTGCTTCAGTAGTTCCTGTAGGGAGAGAGTAGCAGGAGAGTTTGGGTCTTTACCCTCATTAGAAGCTGAAGAGGTTTCTTCTTGATGCAGCAGTCTCTTAGTGTACGTGGAGGGTCAGCCCTGTCCCCGAGGGTCCCCGAGCTAGGGTGGGAGGGTGTGTGGGTATCCCCTTCTGACATGTCACCTGGGGCTCCCCCAACAGACAAATGAAAAGGGCCAGGTTGTGACCAAGACGGCGCTCCTGAAGCAGATGGAAGAGCTGATCGAGGAGCCGGGCCTTACGTGCTGCATCTGCAGGGAGGGGTACAAGTTCCAGGTATGGCTCTGGGCCTGGGCCTGGCGGCCTGGCCTGCTCCCTTGCGGTGGTGGCGGCCCTCGCCTGCAGGTCTTTTTGTTCTGAGATCGGCCGAGACTTGCCTCTTGGCCACCGTTCTTTAGGCAGGAATGTAGTTTTCACCGTCACCGTGGCCGCAGACAACCCCTCATCGGATCCCATCTCTGCTAGGCCCCGTGCCCAGAACTTTATGTCGACTGCGTAATTTTGTCTTTAAACTTGTAAAAAGTCCCGGTTTATGGATGAGAGAACAAAGGTCATGGGACAGAGCCAGAATTCTGGGCTTTTAAAAATACACCATGCTACTTCCATTCAGGACACCTGGGGAGATCAGGCTGTCCAAACCAGAGTTATACCTAAAAGGAGCAGAACAGCAAGTGGCCCGTTTGGTCCCCTAGAGGCCTAAAAGGGACCTCCCTTTCTCTCCAGCTTGAATTTACTGCTTAGCACCCAAGGTATTGAAGGGCAGGTACCCTCGACCACAAGCCTTATTCGTCCTGCTGTAACACCCGGCTCTTTGGGGCTGCCTGATCATTTTTAAAAAGCAAGCGACTTGTCAGGAAGGCACGTTGCTCTCCATGTTTCGATAAATGAAGTGAAAAGGAAAGAAGGACGGTTTACCCGTACATTTCTGCCTCTCCATCCGCACAGCATCTGCCTTGGTTCGGTTGCTTCCCACACTGCCCATTTCACTGTGCCCAGCCAAGAGCTTGGCCAGGAGACTGGTGGGCTGGCCGTCACCCCCTCTCCTGGGTTGTCCCCTCCCAGGAGGGCAGACATTCGGGTCTCTTCTGCTCTGCTTTGCCTGGTTCCGGAGCCTGCCTTGAGCTTCTCTTCACCTCTCCTCCTCTGTCTGTTGTCCTCGCAGCCCACAAAGGTCCTGGGCATTTACACCTTCACCAAGCGGGTAGCCTTGGAGGAGATGGAGAATAAGCCCCGGAAACAGCAGGGCTACAGCACCGTGTCCCACTTCAACATTGTGCACTACGACTGCCACCTGGCCGCTGTCAGGTAGGCCCGGCCCGCGCGGTCTGGCCCCTCGGCGGGCTTCTTCCTCACGTGTGCTTCAGCTCCAGGCCTCTGTTACGTCACCGAAGTGGGCGGCTGGCCCAAGGCCCTGGACTTAGAGGGGTGGGACCACCAACCCTGATGTTCGAATGCTGTTCCTTAGTCTCCAGGGGGTAGGGTGTTCTACCTTAAGCCCCTTGGATGCCAGAGCCGCTCTTGCCATGTGACCAGGAAAATATACATGGCTTTTGGCCCAAGGCTGGTGAAAGCAGTGTTACTTACCTGAAGCAGTGAACCTGCATTTGCTATATCAGGGTTACAAATGGCTAATTCTCTGTATAGAGTCGGGAGCATAGGCTAACTTCCTTAGCGGCAGCAAACCCTTCCCTGCCCCACTGGCCCAGGTGCCTGGCTGCCAGATGAACTCCAGCAGTTGCATCCCTGCTCTTCTCCCCGTCCAGGCTGGCTCGAGGCCGGGAAGAGTGGGAAAGTGCCGCCCTCCAGAACGCCAACACTAAGTGCAACGGGCTCCTTCCGGTCTGGGGACCTCACGTCCCTGAATCAGCTTTTGCCACTTGCTTGGCAAGGTGAGCATTGAGCATTTTGCATGGCAGGAAGGGAATTCCCGGAAGATGGGGGGAATCAGCTGTCAGCCAGCCCGTGGTGAGACCGTTTCCTGTTGCCTTCATTGGGAATCCATGTCTCATTGCTTGCTGGCACGGGGGCCGTTTGGTAAAGAGAGGAGCTCTGCTGAGAGAAACCGGCCCCCTCCGCATCTGGTGCGTCACATGGGGTGCACTTACTCACTGCCTGTCCTCCTCTGTTGACCCAGGGACATAAGATACGGGATACCTGACTTGGTCCTCAAGGCCAACATTTCCCCGAGTTCACTTCTACAGTGCGTGCCTCAGAGGTTTAAATAATAAAAAGTAATAGCTTAGTTCCATGGGGAAGACCGGGCCCTTTTGAGGCCTCTCTAGTCCTAAAACCCTGCGTAGCTGAAGCTTCCATGAGGTCCCGGGCTCTCACTGATGCCCTGCGGAGTGGTGCCGTACCCAAGGTCCGCACCATAAAACAGCTACCTGGCAGTAATGATGACGAAAGTAATAATAGGCGACACTGAAATGCTTACCATGCCTTATTGTTAAATATGCTCCACAGGCGAAGCAATTGAGGCACCGAGATTGAGGAGCTTAAGGGCACACAGTTCATAAGCATAACAGAGTATAACGTAAATCGACGTAGAAAAAACTTCTCGTTGGGGGTCGAGATGATTCTTTTGAATAGATTTCCTCTTTAGTCAGAAGGAATAAGTTCTGTCTTTCTTCTTCCAAAATGTATTTCTAGATGTGGCCTTGATATGTCTGTGACATTGGTCCATCAAGAAATGGGTCCCTCAGAACCAGTGCATTCTTATTAAACTTGGAGACTTCCAAGTTTATGACTTCCAGTCATAGCGGGAACGAAGTGCCCTCTGCTTTCTCTTCCCAGTAGCCCCAGTCCTTGTGCTCGACTCTCCCTTTTATTCCACTCTCTGTTGCGTAACCCACGTAGCCATCGGGGAAGAGGATGCCAAGGGGGGCTCTGCCTTCCCAACGGGATTTTCACCAGGAAGCTTGCTTCCATTTCAGCGTTTGTTCTGCTTCCCCCCAGGCACAACACTTACCTCCAAGAATGTACAGGCCAGCGGGAGCCCACGTACCAGCTGAACATCCACGACATCAAACTGCTCTTCCTGCGCTTCGCCATGGAGCAGTCGTTCAGCGCTGACACTGGCGGCGGCGGCCGGGAGAGCAACATCCACCTGATCCCATACATCATTCACACTGTGCTTTACGTCCTGAACACGTCAGTACCTCGCACGCCACTGGGCCGCAGCCGCTGACCCTGCGAGACCTCCCACTTTTCCATATTTGCCCTAGTTAGTTTCAGAGTAAATGTCTGACCTAAGGCAGCCCTTGCTAAAGTAGGAGTACTCACCTGTGGCTTTTAGGTGACTCCTTTCCAAAATTGTCCCATCTCCCACCCTGGGCAGCCAGCCAGGGGCTGCATCTCTGGACTGCCCTCAGCACCGAGGGGGCAGAAGCTGGGAGAAGCCAGACCACTGAAGCTTCTACTTCAATGTAGCCTCTCCTCCTCCTTGCAAGACTCTCTTCCTTTGGCTGGGGGAAGGCCGTGGGTTGGGGTTGCACACAGTCACTTCACGGGCACACAAGGTGTTACAGGTGAGGGCTTCACATCTAGGGGATGCGGCAGAGCCCAGAACCTGTTTCATAAATGGAAACTGGATTTGCTTCCCCTGTTTTTTCTCCACCGAGTAATGCTTCTGGCAGGAGTGAGCGGAAAAGAAGGCTTGTCAAAGATTATCTGGGAGTCAGTTGAGAAGGAAGGCCGCCAAGAAGAGTTAGAGTTGTATTTTTATCCACACGTACATTGTGGAGTAGGTTGATATGTAAAAGTATAATTTTAAAGAAGCACTTAGGGGTAGAAAATAATATTTTTTCATTCTACCCCAGATTTCCAAAGCAAATTAAGAGATTTACTATACTTTAGCTCTTAGGTTTGATTTATTAAATGATTTCATATTCTAGGCCTCACACTTCTAGCAAGAGTCTTACAAATCTATTGGGCAGAGAACTGACAGGCTGTGTACAGCCCCCCCAAGGCAGCTGCAGCTCTGCTTAGGCAAAAGGACACTCCTTTCTGCAACAGTGTTATCCTCGGCTTCCCTCCTACTTCCTTGTGAGTTAAAAGGCTGACCTCCAGACCACAGGCTTCATTGTTAAACAGATGCATGGGCGGGTCTCCATCAGTGCATTACATCATCTGCTAAACTGTTTACACTGTCAGAAGAAACACCTGCATCGCTGACAGCGCAAACGTTCCCACTGTCCAAACCGTGCTTCAGGCCTGCGCAGCACTAATTACGTGTTTGCAGCCTGTGACCGAGCCCTCGGCTTTTGCAGAGACATGTCCCTTCTTGGCAGCCAGGAGGTGGGGTGGACTGCTCCACTCTCCAGGGAGGAGAGCAGACCCACAGGCCAGCGTGATTTGCCCAGCAGAACAGTCGGCGATTTCAGGTGTTGGAGCTTCTCAAATGCTAGACACTGTAACTCCCACTCAAGTTTCCTAGTTGGAGAGGGAGTTGGCCATGTCACGGTTATCTTGATCAGTTTGAGGCTGACCTGGAAGCTCACAGAGCGGCGCTATTTCTCCTCTACAGACTGCCTTCCCTAGCTAGTCACTTCGCATCGGTGTGAGCTTGGCCCCCGGGGGCCGGGTGAGGGCCACGGCTGCCTTTGTATATTAAGGCAAGTATGCGACACCGTGATCTAGAGCAGAGATGAGCAGGACCTGCGGTGGCAGAAAACCTCTGCTTCCCAGTTGTGGAAAGTCAAGTTGAGCATATTTATCTGTCCCGTTGGTGCCGCTCTTCAAGGAACAGGTGTCCTGGCACCGCCCCTCCTGCTTTCCCACAGTCCCATGTCTGGCAGCACACTCTACACACCTGGTAACTGATTCTTGTGGCTCCTAGTGCTGTGTTTTGTTTATCGCCGCACCCCCCCCACCCGCTCCCCTGTGCCCCGTCCTGTATAGGAGTAGGACAGGGCATCAAGCACTCTTGTAATGAGAGGTTACATCCAGGGTCTCAGGAGAGATTGTAGCCAGAAATGCCTGGTCAGTACAGGTCAGGGAGTGCTTGCCAAGCTTCGTCATGGAGGGAAGACAAGGAGTTACCTTAGCTGGACAGGCTCTAGAGCCAGAGGGCCTCGGTTCAAAGCCCAGTTTTTCCATGTCCCGGTGTGTGACTCTGGGCAAACTGTGTACTTTCTCTGTACTGTAGTTTCCTCGTCTGTAAGATTCGGAGAGTGCTGGCACGTGTTTCAGGCTCATTGTGCAGACGAAAAGAAACAGTCCACATGGAGCTCTTAGAACGGGGCCTGGCATTAAAGTTCATGATCTTCATTCTCATTGCAACTTAGGCAAGAGTGAGAACAAGAAGGGGTGCTTGCCTAAGCACAAGAAGCAGAAGGAGTTGTTCTAATGAAGGAGACGGGGCAAGGGTACATGATCAAACAAAATAGCAAGCCATGGAAAGCCACTGGGGGGTCACAGATTCTGGGATCACATCGACTCCCATCGCTTACTGGCTTTTGGTGACTTTGAGAAAATCACCTCGTTTTCTCTGGGCTTCAGGTGCTGTGGTAAAAAGGTGCTGGCTGTCACCTTCCAGAGTTACGAGGACACCGACGGTGGTGTGTTCTTGAACGTGCCTGACCCGCAGGGCGCTCAAGAAGCCCCTAGTTTGGAACTGTGGGAACTGAGCTGGGGGTGGGAAGGGGGCCAAGGAAGACGCCACCAAGATAGACGTGGACGGGCAGCAGGAGCGCTTGCAGAGGAGTGGGGCGCGGCCCAGGATGGGTGGGAGCGTTCTGCAGTCCGAGTGTTGAAGGCCCTCGAGAAGACGAGAAACTGAGCACAGCCTCCTCCGCTCTTGCTGCTGGTCCCTGGCGTCTGCCCTGGTTTCATCGCGCCTCTTTTGTTCTAGAACCCGAGCAACTTCCCGAGAGGAGAAGAACCTCCAGGGCTTTCTGGAGCAGCCCAAAGAGAAGTGGGTGGAGAGTGCCTTTGAAGTGGATGGGCCCCACTATTTCACAGTCCTGGCCCTCCACATCCTGCCCCCCGAGAAATGGAGAGCCACGCGTGTGGAAATCCTACGGAGGCTGCTGGTGACCTCTCAGGCCCGGGCAGTGGCTCCAGGAGGAGCCACCAGGTTAGTAGCTGCTTCGGGAAGTACCAGCTTCAGGAAGCCGTCTCCTGCCCCCGTTGCCTGGACTGTGAATTCCCGGTGTGTGCAAGCTGCCTGGCAGCGTGCGTGTGCCGAGGGAAGGCACGCTCGTTTGGCTCAGGCATTGGTCCTGACCCATCTCGTTTTGCACTGCCAAGTTCGAGGCCTGGTGGCTGACCACCTTTGGTCTGGTGTTCAGCCCCTAGAAAGAGAGAGCAGGCTCATCTCTGGGAAATTTTAAGAGGGAGCTAGTCAGGCACAGGGTGAGCCTGCTGACGACGAGGAACATTCGGGCCTTGGGGGCCGAGACGGGTGACAGTTTTCCTGGTCTGCTGGCCTGGGCATAGACTGGGGGAGCCTCTGCGTGGCTGCAGTTGGGGGTTTCTTTTCTGTTCACTAAAAGCTTGTCCTCTCCCTCCTTGGTCACATTCCTGTCCTGTCCTTGTCACATTCCCTGATCTATTCTCCTTCCTCTGCTATTGATGTGGACGTCTCCCAAAGAAGGACGTGGTCTTTTTTCATGTCCTTGTGCTGTGATTTGGGTCAGCCGGGACGTGCCTTGAGAGAAACATCTGCAGACAACAACAGGAAGCCCTTGAGATGCCCACGTGAATTGCCACACATTCAGTGGACTCCGTGGGCACCACCCTTGGCTCATGGTGGCCTTGTGCAGTCTCTGCCTGCCCTGGGCCACAGGGTAGCGGACGGGTTTGTCAGTTTGCTTTTACCACTCAAGGGAAATCTTCCCTTCTGGAAGATCTGTCCTTGGGAAAACCTGTGTTTTCTAGGATCCGAGAGAACATTTCCACACTCGTAGGCCAACAGGGGAGCTGAGGAGTTTTCAGGCCCCTGACAGTGACAGACCAGGTGGAAACAGCCATGTGCCTGAGTTGGCACACCTGGTCGCTTTTCTTCCATCAGTTCGAATTTATCAAGGGTTGCTAGTCCAGGCACCTCATGCCTGTAGGGAGACCGGGTTGGAGCTCTGCTGTTGAATCAGGCCGGTATCAGCATCTTTGTGTAGAACAGAGGGGGCGAGTCTTGTTAGATTCCTATCTAACCCCTGCCCCCATTCCAAACATTAATAGTTAACTAACCGCTAGAATCGCGGGCTAGATCTGGTGGCTACTAAGTGGTTGATAAGCCAGGCTGGCCTGCTTCCATGGCACATAAAGTGGCTATTTACTGGGTGCAGGCTCTTGGTGGCAGGTGTGAAATCTGAGCCCACAGGAGCTGTTTTGCTTCAGTTAGGAGACTGGAATTCATTACTGTCCCGGGCAGTTAAGGAAAAGCTGATTTGGTCACAGCTTAATTAGGAAATCCAGTGTGAGCTGCACTCCTGAGTTGCCATTTTCTCCGTAGCAGTTTAGTCACCTTTACTAATTAGCCTTAAATAATTAAGCTGGGCCGGGTCATTCGAGATTGCTGCTTACCACGGCAAAAGAGTCACCGAGGAGGACCCCCAGTGCGGTGCGGAGGCCGAGCAGGCGCTCCTGAAACAGCCTGCAGGAGGAGCCGGGCGTCGGCACGGTTGAGACACCTCCGCGGAGAGGCCAGGCTGGAAGGACACTTAGAGGGTGTCAGCCTGCTGACTGGGGCCATGTCGCCGGCGCAGGCGTTGTGCATTACGGGGAGGGAGGCAGTGGCAGACACACAAAAATGTAGCTCTAGGAACCTGCCCCAGAGAGGCTGACCTCCTCTTCATGTCCCACGTTCACAGAGAGAGGGTCCTCTGCCGGGAACTGGAGTCCTGAAGCCTGGGGCTGGCTTGTCCTCTCCTTGCACAGGAATGGATCATTGTCCCGGCGCCCAGGCCCACCGCACGACCGTTTTTGCTTCAGGTGGTGCATGATGAGGCGTGGCAGGCCGGGAGAAAGTGGGTGCTTTGGAGCGCTTCGCTGTGGGGAGGGTACAGGAAGCACTCTGAGCAAATGGAATCCTCTCACCTTATTTTACTTTTGTTAAAGAATTTACGTTTACTGATGTAAGTGTGGAGGGCCTGTCCCAGGCCACACTGGCCCTTCGCATGAGGCCCATACAGTATAGTTTTAGCTTCTGAAAAAGAACGCTAAGGCTTGTCCTTTATGATTCTCACACACACGTGCACATGCACGCACCAATACTAAATGCTAGTCCTTTTAGATATGGCCTCTGTCCCAGCATGTTCCAAGGTGAGAATCTCCATGACAAGGGTTCATCTGGCCTTTGCTAATTACTACAGAGGTGAAGCCAGTTTGCAGACAATACCTCTTGTAGACTTGGGTGGTGGAAACCGAATTCTGGCCCCGATATGTCACTCCCTGGGCAGAGGGCAGTCTGGTCTTTGCTGCGTTTCACGTGGATCCGCCTGGTGTGACCGTCCCGCCCAGCAGGAGTGTCTGCGGAGGGGGCAGTGGATGTTGTCACAGACAGCCCCAGGGCTCCGAGGGACTGGCTGGCCTTAATCCGCAGCTGCATCATGGCTTAAGTAGAGGCCAGCGATACTGGGTAGAAACCAGCGGGCGTGGTAAGCAGCTCAGGGTTATCCCGGTGTTGGGAGGTGTGGGCGGTGGCATCCTCCATCCTGGACGATACCATTGCTCGTCGCCGCTTCCCACCAGTTGGCTGTTTTCAACACGGCATGTGGCTGACCAGTGGCTGTATCTGGTGGCTGTAGGTCTGCCGACTGAAAATTCTCACAGTGGGAATGTGAAGGCTGAGGAGAACTGTGTTTCCTACTCCGTTATTAGATCCCATCGAGTCCACGAGCTCGTGTGGGGGCTGAGCACGGGGAACTCTTGAGCCCTTGGCCTCGCTTTGAGGCTGTAGGCTTTTGGTTACCATATTACAACTTACATCTCCCTTTCTTCTGATTTGCCCTGATTTGAAAAAGAGTCCATGCTAGAGATGGGTAGTTCCGGCACATTTTCGTAGTGAATAAACCACCGCATCCTGGGGCTTCAGAAGCTCCTGCCCACGGCCCCTTTTTTCAGAGAAGACAGACGCGTGGCTGGAACAGAGTGACCCAGAAGACTGTGACTCTTCCCTTGCTCCCCTAGTGCCTTGCCCTGTCCTGTGAGGACCCTTCCCGGGCCTGCACGGACATGCAATTGGGTCTTCTTTTCCAGGCTGACGGATAAAACGGTGAAAGACTACTCTGTTTATCGCTCTTCCCTTCTCTTCTGGGCCCTTGTCGATCTCACTTACAACATGTTTAAGGTAAGGACACCATCAGAGGCTCGGTGGGTGGCTGCAAGGGTGTTCAGTGACCTGTGCTGCTGGCTCTGACCCTACCTCGCCTGGCAGGTGGCCGCTCCCCGCTGGCCTTCCCTTAGAAACAAGCGCCCCACTGCGCGAGGGGATTCACACCGGCCCAGACCCTCTGTGTCTGCTCACCCATGTTCTGCTACAGACCTGCTGCTGCAGGAAAGTCTTCCCTCCTGACTCACCCTTTGCTCATGTCCCCTCAGTTTCGATAAACTCCATTGCCCTGTTGAGTATGACTTATGCCAGCCCAGCTTACAATAGGACACTCCTCTCTGCCTGGAAGGAGTCAGAGGGTTTGGGGTGGTTCCTTTTTTATAATCTGAATGAAACAGCTGAATTAAGGCATCTCAGCGATTCCCTTTTCTTTGGGAAATGCAGGTATGACGTGTGTAGGGAGGAAAGAATGCAGCCACTCGTTGTAGCTTGTAGGTCCAATGACATAGTGTGTAATAAAGGGGCTGTAAGAGGAGTGAAATGAAATTTTGTTGTCCCTGGAGGCCAAGCACATCCTCCAGGGAGACAGTTAATGAGGGGGGGAGGGCTTTCCTCTCTGCGGGACTGAGGTGCCTGACACGCGTTGTCATCCCCCCTGGGGCCTGTGTCCTGCTGGCTCTCGTAGAAGGTGCCTACCAGCAACACCGAGGGAGGCTGGTCCTGCTCCCTGGCAGAGTACATCCGCCACAATGACATGCCCGTCTGCGAAGCTGCTGACAAAGCCCTGAAGACCTTCCAGGAGGAGTTCATGCCAGTGGAGACCTTCTCGGAGTTCCTCGATGTGGCTGGTCAGTGGCAAGGTTTTTGTCTTTCAAAGATCTGCAGCAAAACCCCTGTTTGTCTTCGTGGGGTTGGCCATAGCTTTTATCTTCACATATCAGAAGAAGCACAGGTGAGAACTGGCCAGTCAGCCACCGAACTGCCTGGGAGAGATAAGTAAATACTGAGCCACTTGTAACGAGAGCAGCAGCTATGACACACACTGGGGACTTACTGTGTTGCAGGCACTGTGCTGCTGGTTGTCCCCCAGGCAGCTCTGTGTGAGGTAGGAAGTGTGGCTTTCCCCACGTTGTAGATGGGGTAACTGAGGCTCTGAAGTTTCCAGTGGGGCATAGCTAGAAAATTGGTAGAGCCCCCTTCTGAATCCTGGCTTTTGATGACAGTTCAGAGAAGGAACATGGAGCTTACCTGTCTTCCTCCTGCCTCTTTTTTTTTTTTTTTTAATAATTTTATTTATTTATTTTTAGGGGGTGTGGGACAGAAACATCAATCATTTGCCTCTTGCACACGCCCCAACCTGGGACCGAACCACAACCCAGGCATGAACCCTGACCGGGAATCAAACCTTTCAAACCTCTCGCTTTGTGGGATAAGCCATACTAGTTAGGGCCCTCCTGCCTCTTATGTCACAGCTGCCCCTGGGGTGATGTGGAAGATTTCAACTCTGATTCTTAAAATAAATGACAAACATCAAAACATCAGAGCAGAGAACATTTCTGATTGTAAGAACAGGGCCACACATTGAGCTCTTGTCACGTGGCACATCCTCAGACGTAGTTCCTCATTCCTCAGCTGTTGACAGTGGAGTCCTCCTCCATGCACAGGTTCCTCATACAACAAGTGTGTCCTTTTAATGGCAAACACACTAAAAATTGTTTGGCTTTCATAATAAGCATCAGATGACCACAGAGGGAGGTGACTTGGGTTGGCTGCCTGGGAAAGCCTACCACGGATTATGGATGCGGTGCCCTCTCGGGCCCCGTCACCGCTGTCCCCGCAAGGCCGGGCTCCCAGAGCCGCGGCAGAGGGACCACGCCTGCCTGCCTGCCTGCCTCTTTGTGAACTTGTTTCATTCTCCCCTGATGTGCGCTGTGGGAATGTGGTGATGTGTAAAGAAGCAGGGAAAGCCTTCCTGGGCCCCACTAGTGTTTCCGTGTTTGTGTCTGTCCCCGGGAGCTAAGTGCCTGCAGGTCTGGGGCGATGCTCCATGCAAGCTTCTCTTCCCGGCTCAGCCCCAACTGATGGAGTTTCCCCCAAAGCCCTGGGGCTCACACTTCGTCTTTGCAGTGGCCAAGGGGGGAACCATGCACTGTGATGGGCCTTGTCAGACCAGTGGCTCCCCCATTTTCTGGATCATGTGAGTTAGCTCTGCTCCCCACATTTTCTTTGTTAACTTCACTGGACGCTCCTGCGGGCATCTTTCCAGCCTTGACTTTTTCCCTTGGCCACCTCCTTGCTTTCTTTCCAGGAAGTGACCCCTGGCTGAGAACAGGTGGCCTGTGTGTTTGTGTCCTCAGGGCCGAGCACTGTGCACGTCACCCAGGGGTCTGGTGAATGTCTGAACAAAGCCTGTCGATGTGAATGTGAGAGTGAGTAAGAGAAAGGAGGCGGGTGGCGTCAGGGGGGTGTTTGCCTCAGTTCAGGGCTTCACATCAGCCCCGGGGCTGGTGGCGGCACCCCAGCCTGAATCCGGGGAGAGCGAGAGCCCTTTGGCAGGGAGGCTCTGTGGCCTTCACGCCAAGGTCAAGTTTTCACAGTGCGACTTTATTACTTTCCTTAAACTGGTACAAAATTCCGGAACATTAGACACACCCTATTTGAATGCAAGGACAAAAACACCTTCCAAAACCAATAGGAGTTGATTGGTACCACTCTCCCCTGCGTCACGCAGACTCTGGGGTGAGGACTGCAGTTTGCGTGGTGCCAGGCCTTGGGGTTAACAGCTCTGTGTCTGTTGAATGTGAACGCCCTGCCCTGGCCGGTGTGGCTCAGTTCCTTGGAGCATCATCTGTAGACCAAAGGGTCATGGGTTTGATTCCAGGTCAGGGCACATACCTGGATTGCAGGCTTGATCCCTGGTTGGGGCATATATGGGAGGGCAAACAATTAGTGTTTCTCTTTCACGTTGAAATGTTTTTTTTTCTCTCTCACTCCTCCCTCTGAAAACTATGAAAAAATGTCCTTGGATGAGGATTAAAAAAAAAAAAGCGAGCACCCTGCTTGTTGACGGGGGTGGGGCAACAGGGGACGTGATGCTAATTGAGCACCGTCTCTGCACTGGGCACTTTCACGCACATGGCCTAATTTCATCCCTGCAGTGATGAAACAAGGACTGGTCACTGTCCCCATGTGATAGTTGAAGAAACGGAGCCCCTGAGTGTCAGCAGCTTGCTCAAGGCCCCAGGACAAGTAGCCAAAGCTCCAGTGAGCCCAGGGTCCTACTTACCCTTCTCTGCTCCTCCAGCCCTCCAGCTCCCTTTGAGAATGTTTTCAAACATTCCACAGCTGGAGGCTGTGGACACTTTCTTTCCAGAAGACCCACCCCCCTCCATTTACTCTCAGTGGCAGTGGCCCTGCAGGCCCCTGCCGTGGCCCGCGGACCCGGGTTAAGAGCTGAGCTGCCCTGGGAAGATCGTGAGGCCCGCCCCTGCCACTGTGACGCCTTGAACAAAGAGCAGGGCCTGGTTCTGGGTCAGGCCTCCTCTTACAGCGCGGGAGCGTTTGCTCACTGACGGTTTGCCCAGTCACTGCCGGCCTTCCAGTGAGCAGCTGTCAGAACTTGTTGGAGTACAGTGTGTTCTCCTCACGGATGCGTAGCCGTGACTCAGTGGGGCTGGGGGCTGTGCATTCCTGCTCCTAACCAGCCTCTGTCTCTGCCCCAGGTCTGCTCTCAGAAATCACCGATCCAGAGAGCTTCCTGAAGGACCTGTTGAACTCAGTCCCCTGACCGTCCACGGAGCCACCGCTGACCGAATGGAGCCGGCTGGCCTCCCGTCCCTCCGTGCTCTTCCCTCCTGTGCACCGACCCCCCACAGGATGCTGCGTCTTTACTCCTCCCCCCTCCCTCCCTCACCTTCTCTTGGAGTGGCTTGGGGTTTTTAGGCTTCCTGTTTTATCTTGTGTGTGTGGTGCACTAGCTATGAAGTTGTCTGTAACCCAAGCCATCGAAGGACCTGTACATACCAGGAGCCATGAGCTCTCCTGGCCGACTGAATACTTGAGTGTGCACATCTTGAGAAATAAACGAATGACTTAATACACATTGAAAAAGCAGGTGTTGACTGCTGCTTAAAATCATCCTTAGTGAGACCAGCCAAATGCTTTTCCTAGGCTGCCCTGCCCTTTCCAGTGTCTGCACAGGAAGACCGACATGTCAGAATTGCTGTCTTGGGGCCTTTTGTTGGCACCGAATGGAGCCTGTCTGTTTTCGGCCAGCAAGTCGGGGCACCGCGTTTGATGAATGTGATCTTTCCTAAACAAACTGCTTGGCCTCTCTTAATGTTTTGGCCTTAAGAGCTGGAACCCAAAGACACATGGCGTCCGATGCTTTTTTAGCCCTCAGCCGAAGGCAGGCTCAATGCAGTAGGGCACTAGTCTGACACCGCCTGCCAGCTGCGGATCGGGGATCCTTTGGTGGCTTCTCTTCGGGGTAGCGCATTAGGAGAGGGCCTGGGTAGACTTTCCATCAAAACAGCGAGCTGCTGCCCTTGGCCGCGCACCTTCCCTTGGCCAGGCCCTGTGTGCGTGTGTGGTTTCTAGTCCGTCTGACAGCCCTGCGGGAAAGGGTTACTGAACCAGCATCACTGGCCAAAGGCCCCCAGCCAGTAGCTGCCAGAGTCGCAGGTTTGTGCCCCTGACACTGTGTCCTCAACCACTGTGGCTGCTGTCCCTGGGGGCTGTGAGACCTGCTCCCCCAGGTTCATGGGCAGCAGCCCTCTCGCTAGTGAAGCAGCAAGACTCCTAAGAACCTCTCCCCAGATTTTAGCGCACGGCTGACCCAGAAAACCTCTTGGGCAGGCAGTGCTCGCCAATGCCCGTCTCCTGATCTCTGTGACTGCTCTGCTCACTGCTGCTCCAAGGGACAGCCTTCCCTGTCTTGATGTCTGGTCTGTGTGGCCCAATCCTCAGGTCAGAACACTTGGGACAGGAGGTGCCTCCGGGTGCCTTCTGAAGACTTGCACAGCCAGGACCTGGTGTCCCCTCCCCAGAGCTCCTGGCAGGGCAGCCACGAGCAGGCGTGCGTGTCACGCTCGGGCTTAGCCAGAGAGAAAAGCTTGTTGCCAGAGCCCAGCTGGCAGCCCTGGCAGGCGGGCGTGCGTGTGCTCGCGTGCACGTGTGCGCCTCAGCGCTGGGCAGGAGGCCTCCCGAGGGCCGGACTTGGCTGAGGAAAGGGCGCGGCGCCGCCAAAGCTGCGTCAGGTGCTGACTTCATTCAAATCCCAGCTCCACCGTCTCCTGTATCGCCAGTCTCCCCACCTGTGAATGGGAATATCGTGTCTATGGGGTAGGGTGGCCGCCAGGCTCACGTGAGATGATTTGCCTGCCATGTAGTAAGGAAATAGTTTCTCTTAACTATTAATGAATTTACTTTCAGTCTATAAGATTTTTGATGTTTTCTTTACCAAAGCTCCATGTTTCAGGTGAGATCCAGGCGTGTCTAGTGAAGGCGGATGAAGGACCTTGGTCTCAGGGACCCTGGCTTCGCACACTGAGCACAGCAAGTTCATTCCCTCTCGTGGGTCCCCCACCTTCTAGTGGTCTCCCCGAGAGACCACTGCAGGTACACGTTAGTATGCGGAATGGCTGTTATATAACATCCTGGTGGCGAATAAACTAGGGCGGCAAGTCGGGCAAGCAGAGAAGGTTCCAGTGTGAGCAGGACCGTACCTGCTTACCAGGCGTCGGCTGGCTGTCCTGTGTGGCACCATGGTAGGCTGAGCCTCACTCAAAGCGACACCTCGGGGCACTGAGCGTTGACAGGGCACCTTTGGAAGCCTGTTTGGTGCCTTTGGCCTGCAAAGTGGGAGTCGCCAAAGACTTATTTTTTTTATCTGCCCTTTGTTTTTTTTCTTGAAAAGGCCTCCGAGAAATTTGACCCCAACTCAAGTGCACCAAGCCTCTCACTTTCACTGTCATGGCTTTTCCTGGTGTCTTCGCGAGCGCTTCCCGCTGGCTGCTGCAGTCCCACAGAGACTGCTGACAGGTGGCTGTGCAGGTCTGTGACAGGTTCCCGGGCGGCGCCTGGGGCACGGCTGGGCGGGAGTGGGAACTAATGGTCTAGGGAGGGAACTCCACCTCCTGAGCCCAGGGTTCGTTGCGGCGGCCGCGCTGAAGGACACCAGGCAGAGCTCAGCCCCTTCCTGTCCCTCGCAGTCTCGGGGCTCATTGTTCCTTGAGTCCCTGTCTTTCTCAGCAGGCAACACCAGTTGGGGAATTCCAGTGATTCCAGACCGATCTATGCCTAATGATGGCTACCATTTTTAAGCCTCAAAGTCTGTTCAGCTCTAAAGCTAGAGCAGAAAGGTTATCACCTTCTAGAACTGCTAAAGTCTCGGGTGTTCCTTGGTCAGCCTCGCCTCTCTCCTGGCGCCCAGCTTTCCAAGTTCAGTAGTTCGTTAGGGGCTGAGTGGGAGGCTAGGTGCCCTCATGTTCATAGGGCCCCCTCCCGCAGTTGTTTGCTGAGACACCCAGGGCTGCGCTGAGCTCTTTGCATTTAATTCTCACACCAACCCTACAAGTCGGGTGTTGGTGTTGGCACCTTACAGATGAGGATCCGGCCCCAGAGGAAGGGACTTGCCTGCTGGGAGCCAGGTGTTGACCCGTGGGTGGGACTTAGCAGCCTCCACTCACCGCCCTACTCGCGTCTTCAGTGTCTGCTTGGCAGCAGGCACCATGCTGGGTGCTGAGGGCACAGCCGTGCATCCACAGTCTCTCCTGTGGAGCTTAGATTCCCGTGAGAGGCAACAGGCGGGAACCCAGGGAGGCAGACTGGAAGGGGGGGCGTGGGGCAGAGGGGCCATGGCGGCCGTGTTCTAATCAGGTGTCGAGCCGGTCTGTCTCCAGCGTACCTGGTTCTCAGCGCCCAGCTGTGACGGGTCTCCTGGCTGTCATTCAGCCAGCTCCAGTTGGGCAGCTCGTCTGTGCTTGGCACCCAGGTTGCGACTGGTGCTTTCGCCAGGCGGGCCCTTTGAGAAGCTGGGAGCCAGCCAGAAAAGGGAGATTTCACTCTGCTTTCCGCGTCAAGATGCAGCCTGGCTCTGGCCCCTTCGCCCCACCTGCACCCTGGTCCTGGGAGCCTGGGCACGCTGCTCACAGGCCTGTCCCCCCTGCAGCCCCCTCCCCAAGGACCCCGGGCGGTCATTGTAAAATGCCATTCACATTGTAGCTTCCCTACTCAAACTTCCAATTCATGCATTCATCTTTAGAATGGAGTCTGACTCCCTCTCATGGCCCCGGACAGTGCAATTGGCCGCACCTCCTCCCCTCTCCCTGCCGCTGCTTGTCGCACTCCCTGCGGTTGGCCCTTGCACACTTGCTGTCCCTTTTACCCCAGATGTTTGCTTGCTCCTCCCCTTCCTCCATTCAGGCCACTGTCAACCTCAGAGAGGGTCTCCGACCGCCCACCTAAGAGAGCGGTGCCCACCCGTATCCCTCGCCGCCCGCTTTTTGTGTTGCATGCGCGGAAACCGGCCTGCTCGTCCGCGTGCCCGTTGGTCGTTGATCTCCCTGAGCTCCGTTCTGCTAGTGGCTTCCCCACTAACTGCTGCGTTTCCAGTGCCTGCAGCAGTGCTTGCTCCTCAGCGGGCACGCCAGGATGTCCTTTGGACAGTCGGGGTCAGCCCGGCCCACAGTCCTATGCGAAATTCTGGGATGATGACAGATGCATCAAAACCCCATCCTGGTAACAGGAGGAGCGGGTGGGTCCATAAGGTCCCCCTTCATCTTCCCTCCCCTTTGCTGGACGTGCAGGAGGCAGAGCCAAGCTCAGACCCAGGCTGGAGCACCAGCCCCGAGTCCCCACTGGAGCTCCTGCACCCGCCACACCCCTTGTCTCCTGTCACGGACAACCCCAAAGGCAGGACCATTTCTCTGCCTGGAGCTACTGCTGATCTCCCAGGCCTCAGAAAGTCTTTTGAAGCTGGACTGTCCCCAGTAGCCCTGCGGGAACAGCAGTTGGGGACAAGATGGGTCCCAGGGCTGAGCCCCCTGGGTCCCCCTGCTGGCTGTTCTCCTAGAAGCAACCCTAGGACTACATCCTCTGGCTTCTCGCGGCCACCCAGGCCCTCTCCCCCTTAGGACTGATTGGCTGATTGGATGTGGAGGACGGAGCAGGGCAGCCTCTGAACGGGGAAGAGGATGAGGACCAGTCTTCACCAAGTGCCTGTTAGAAGCTGGTGCTTTACCTGCAGTGCCTCAGTCGGCCCTGACACCATCCCATGCGACCTCTTCCCCAGACAAGTAAACTGAGGCCCAGAGCGGCTGAGAGCCTACCTAGGTTCACGCGGCTGAGACGGGCAGAACCAAATGAGAGCCCAGACCTGCTTGGCTCCCAGAGCCCCCCGTGAGCGAGAGTGTGCTGGTGTGGGGAGGCTGAGGAGGATGGGGGTGTATCCAGTGGTTTGGGGGTGTAACCCAGCTTGCTCCCTCCTGTTCCCAAAGCCCTGGGGGCCTGTCCCTGAGGATGAGGCAGAAAGCATGCATTCCCAAACTAAGCAGACCTGTCACGTGAGCTGACTGAGTCCTGTGTTGGCCTCCAGAGGGGGGCAGCGTGGTGCTGGGGACACTCCAGGGCTCTGGAGGGGCCCGCGCTGCTGTGGCCCATGGGCCCGTGGGCAAGTCTCCTCACCTGTCTGGGAGGGTGAGGGTTGAGTTAATGTGGGGGGAAGTCCTAGAACCGGGCCCGGTCTGGGCTGTAGCTCCGGCGGTCAGCGCTGGTGTGTTACCGCAGAGAGGAGTCGTGGAGCGGCTGAGCTGCGGAGTCCTGAGGTCAGCTTTCCTCACCTCCCGGCTGTCAGGACAGCCATTCGGCCGCAGCACATGCCCACAGATGGCCTGTGTGTCAGGACAGCCGTTCGGCCGCGGCACGCGCCCCCACACGGCCCGCGCGCACACCTGCCTCACCTGCACGCGAGTCTGCTGCTTGGCGATGCCTGTTTGGCCCCATGGTTATTTCTGTCTCTGCAGCTCTGCAGCCCCCACAGCCTGGGGGCTGCTCCCTCCCCTGCCTGTCCTTGTCTGTTGTCCTATCTTGGAGCCTGGCCCAGGCTTGTGTGCCATCAGCTCGCCCCCTTGGCCTCCCGGACAAGCCTGGAGCGGCTATCAGGTGTGTCCAGATGCAGAGCTGGTTCCCTGCAGCTCAGGGTGTGGGACGCCTCCCCCGACCCCCACCAAGAGCACTGAAGCCCAGCCCAGGAGGGGTATGCGCTGAGGGCCCCAGGGCTGCACCAGCCAGTGTCCTACCTGTGCCCCTTCGCCAGTTTCAGAGCTTTGGGGTGTGCTCTGACCCCTTTGCCCTAGGGCTGGGACAGTGGGGTACAGAGAGGGGTCCCTGACTCACAGCGTACCCCATATCCTCGGCAAACGGGTTCCGAGCACGTAAGCTTGGGGCTCTCCAGGCCTGTCACACCCAGTGTGTGAGGAATGATTCCCATGTCACCGCTGACGTCAATGAGAGGAAAGAGCGGCGACAGCGATGAACGCGGGGGCCTTTCTTTTGGGAGAGAAAGTGGCAGGTGGCGTTTGGGGCATCCAGTACAGGCCAGGCACCTCTGCCAGCTCACCTCATCCACGCTGGGCTCTCACATCCATGCAGGTCTCTGGCCGCTGTCCACACACCCGTGAACTCCAGTGGCTCCGGAAACTGGCAGAACCGATGGGGGGAGGGGGGAGGCTGGGCGGGGCTGAGGGGCTGGGGCAGAACCAGAATTAACCCCCAGTAACAAGTTCACAGGGACGTCAGCGAGCAGGCCCGGGACTCCTACCTGCGTGCTCTGGGTGTGGCAGGAGTCAAGGAAACAGGGGCCTTGGCTCTTGGACTTCGGGCTCTGTCCCTCAGGCCCCTCTGTCACCTCAGCTCATCTTATCACCCCACCTGCCCCGTCTGTCCCCAGCCTGCTTGGTCTCCCCAGAGGCTCCTGTTGGACCGCCGTTGGGGTGTTCATGGATTTAGACAGTCGGGGGCCCCTCGTACTCATATTTGCTGACCGCCTGCTCTAGGCTAGCCACGATGACCGGTCCTGTTACTGTTCACTGTTCTTCCTGTTCCCCCGATGAGGAACCTGAGGCTCAGAGAGGCAGACGCTTGCCTAAGCCTGCACGACCGTAAGTGGCATGCTGCCACCACCTGAGCCCTGCTCCTTCACCCAGTCCTGCTCCCCGTGGGACCTGGGCATGGCTTCGGTTAGCTCTGCCCAGCTCCCAGCCGGAGTGCACAGCCTTGGGAGCCGCACTGGGAATCGCTGGCCCTAATTAGGCCAGCGGGGCAGTTAGAAGGTGGCCTTTGTTTGGTGAGGCCTGAGTGCTGGCCTCGGAGCTGTGGCCCCAGTCACACAGCTGCCCTCAGCCCCGGCCTCTTCATGTGGCGGGACTCTGCCCCTTCCTAGGGACGGGTCACAGCCCTGTGGAGCGTGACTGCAAACAGGGACAATGCCCCTCTGTTTCCTCTTCCAGCTCCAGAAGTGGCAGCCGGTGGGCTGATTCTTTTCATGACACAAAACACCTGCCAGCATTTTTATTTGCTAAATCTGGCGGCCCTAGCTCAAGTGGTCATTGAACATACAGATTTAGGCAAACTCGGCTCCTGACTTTGAGGAAGCCCCCTCCAGTTCTGTGGGAGAGGCGAGCCCCAGGTGCAAATCCCCATTTGGGGGCCCAGGGCGCAGCAGCTGCTCCTGGAAGGTGGGGAGAGCCTGGCGTGTTTGGGGACCTTCAAGGTCGACAGGCCTGGGCTGTTGGGGACGGGGACATGGGGGGCTGGGGGGCAGGCTCACCCCGAAGGCCACGAGGAGCCTGAAGTGCGGTGATCGGGGGAGGCAGCTTCCAGAAGCCTCGGCTCTGGCCTTTCTGCAGTGGCTACCTCTTCACAGGACTCTGCTGAGACCCCCGTGGGCCGGCCCAGGCCCCTCTGCAGCCCAGCTCTGTGCGGGGCCCTGAAGACCAGGGCTGGGCGGTGGAGTGGTGGTTCAGATTTGGGAGAGCTGGCTGTGCAGCCTGGGACCAAGTCCTTCGCCTCTCTGGGCCTCAGTTTCTTCATGTGCGAGACAAACATGCCTCATCGGGTTAACCAAGAGGACGCTGGCACAGCACTGGGCTCAGAGGAGGCCCCAGAAACATGAGTGGTTAGAGTAAGGAAAGACTCACCACCCCAGAAGGGCTTCCATGGAGGTGGTTTGAGTTCCATCTGAGGAAGATACAGCTGACGGCCGGGCTCCCACAGGGATGAGAGCTGTTTGGAGGTAGTGAGTCTTCCGTCGCTGGAAGCATCCAGGCAGATGCCACATGGAGGGCGAAGCTGTCCAAGGTCGCTTCCAACTCTGAGGGCTGGGCAGCAGGTGGCATGTTGAAGGGCTTTGGAGTCCGGAGTCCTGGTTCTGATTTGGGCTTCTCCGTGCCATGTGACTGTGGCGAGCTGCTTCCCCCGGCAGCCGCAGCTACGCCCCCCGCGTGGGCGATTAGCAGGGCTGCCTCCCAGGATGGATGTGGCCACGTTTGCAAAACGCCCGACACGGCGTAGGTGCCAAAGAGTTGTGGGTCCTCGGCTGCATCTCCCTGATGTGGGAATGGAGGCTTCTGAGGAGCCTTTCAGGGGCCCTGCTCGGAGCCGCCCAGTCCCCTCCCTGGTTACTCTGGCGGCGGGCGGGGCAGGGCTGTGCTGAGAGTGGCCACAGGTTTCTCCAAAAGGACGGAAAGGACCCTGAGGGGAGGCAGTGGGTCAGAGGAGGGAGCTCTCCCCACCTCCTCAAGGTGTCCCCCAGCGCCTCGGGGAGGGCCTCGTAGGACCTGGAACCTGGGCCGTGGTTTTCTCCCAGCCAGGGATGCTGAGGCAGCCGGGAACCCGATGGACAGGTGGGGTGTGGCCCTGCCGGGCCCCCCTCAAAGCCGCACTGTGTGCTCTTGGCTGCCCCCGGTCAGGACAGGACACACACATGGACAGGGATGTTTTCATTTCGTCCACTCCTGGAGGCTGGAGGGTTGATGGAGAGCTGTCCAATTAGCAACTTTTTGGGAAACTGAGGCCCAGAAGGGTTGGGGGTTGCACAGGATTGGGGTGTCGTCAGTGGAGGCCCCAGACCAGGGGACCGCTGGATACCTGCCCACATCATAGTAGCCAGACAACGGGGGCCTCACGCTGGGCTCCATGCTCATGGGCGCTTGGCCCTCACAGTCACCCTCTGAGGGCGGCGCTGGCATCCTGCACAAAGCAGGACGTGGGGCCTCCCTGTCAGAACTGGCACCTGGGGCCACAGTCCACAGCAACCATCTCTGCCACCTCATCCCTGTGCTCGTCCCAGCTGAACACTCTCTGCAGACATCTGGCCTTGAGTGTTGGGGTCTGTGGGGGACAAACCCGGAGCACTTCTTACTGCCCTAGAAGCCAACCTGGCGGAACGCGGCCGACCAGTCAAGGGGGATTTCTGGGGTGAGGCAGGTCCAGCCTGCTTTGTACGCCCGAGACTAAGAGTAGTTTGGACATTTTTAAAGGATTGGAAGAAAAACAAAAAGAGAATTTTGCAACAGAGACAGTCTGTGGCCCACAGAGCCTGAAGTACGACTGACTCTTACGGAAAACGTTGGCCGAGCCCCTGTTCAGCGCGGGACCTGCCTGGGTTACAGCGGAGACGCCACCTGAGGACCGCACCACGCTCAGCCCCTAACACTCTCTGGGCCACCCGGTGTCCAGGCTCACGCCGCTGGGCCTCGCTTTCCGTGGAAACGCCACCGGCTGACTCCCCGGCTGCCACTCCCTGTGACAGTGCCCCGGGTCCGGCCAGAGCTGTGGTGAGACAAAGCGGTGACCAGCGATGAGGGCGTTGGTGTCGCCGTGGGACACGGAGCAGCCGTGAGGGTCGGAAGACCTGATGCAAAGCCACCTGAACAGCTAAGGGACAGTACTGTCTCACCCGGCAGCAAGCGCAGAGGGGGTGGCCCCCGAATGGCTGAGGCTGTTAGGGAGAGGGTCCCCATCCCCAGGCTGGCTGCCCTCCAGGCCCACGGGGCTGCTGCCCCCAGGAGTCCTGGCATCACATCCGGCCTGACCACATCCAGAGGAAGACAGGGTGTGCTGATTCCTGCATCTGCTGCTCAGGAAACCTCTCCTGGAAGCCCCCAGAGACTCTCCTCATGTCTCATGGGGCCCTCACCCATCTCCGTTCTAGTCCTGTCAGAGACACAGATGGCCCAGCTTGGCTCAGACAAGCGGTCCATCCATGGGGCCAGACAGGGCGGCCCCTAGTGCTCCGAGCAAGGTGGGGGGCAGGGTACCGTTGGGTGGACAGCGGCAGTCCTGTCCTAGTCCATCCAGGGGCCTCCCAGCCTCCCTCGCTCCTTTTGTGTTTGCTAACAGAACTGCTGGTCTGTGTTTGCTGATTGAACTGCTCGACACAGGCCGCCACACTCCAGGCCCTGGACATGCTGCGTCCCGCAGCCGCTGCCACTGCACTCCACGGACCCCGAAGAGGTCCCACCCTGACCTGCTTCTTTGCATCCCTCGCTCTGCCTTCAGAGTCTGGGCCGGTGCATCCAGTTGGCTGCAGGGAGGCTGGGAAACGAGGAAGGGTCTGGCAGGGCTTTGCAGGGCGCGAGGCAGGGCCACCAAGACTCGCAGGTGGGTTCTGATGCCAGGGCGTCAGAGGCCAAAACCCAGGGTAGCTGGCGCCTGGCTTACCGAGGGGCGACCTGGGAGGACAGAGAGTGCTCGTTGCAGAGAAGCTCCGGTATCCGTGGGCCGGGGCTCTCGTCCCAGCCACAGCACCTACCATCGACGTCAGCAAATTACTTAAGCTCCCTGCGCCTCAATGTTCTCATCCATGAAAAGGAGATAATAAAGCCTGTGGCAGATTTAAATGAGACTAGGGTGCCAAGCATCGAGCACAATGCCACCCCTGACCACCCCGCGACCGTTATTAGGGGTGCCAGGTGCCAGCGTGGACCAGGGTCGGCAGATGTCTACAGAACCCTTGCTGTCCACGGGACTCGGGGCCTGTGCGCAGGGGCGGCAGGAAGGACAGGGGAGGGGACTGGGTCCTCGTGACTGAGCTAAAGCACAGTGGGGATCTTAACTGAGGGAGAAACCACATCTGCTTGGGGGCAGTGTCATCACAGGAGGACTTTCCAGAAGAGGTGGCGTTTGAGACGGGTTCCTAGGTAGGGGGAGCAGAATCACAAAGGGGCCGCTAAGGGCCTGGGTGTCTTGCAGCTGGTGTAGGCTCTGCTCCAGGAAAACCTCCGGAAAGGCCAGGGGCCGGGTGTGCAGCTGGTGGGAGTGGGAGGTGCTGCAGGTGCGGGGTGCAGCTGGAGGTGGCTGGGGGCCAGGAGGAGGTTCAGGGCACTAAGGAGGGGGACAGGGGAGTGAGGGGAGGCTGAGTAGGGTGTCTGGCCACAGTGGACAGGACCCTTGTGTGATCTGGGCACATCCTTGCCTTCCCCAAGCCTTGTGTGTCCATCTCTAATGGGGGCATGGGACAAGACCAGCCCCTCCCGCAGTGTTCCTGGAAGCACCCAGAGGTTCTCCCTCCTCCCCAAGGACCACCTGGGGGCTGGCAAGGCAAAAATTCCTGGGCCCATCCCAGCCCTGCTCCTGTGGGCCTGCCGTGGGCGTGAGAACCAGAGATCGGGTCGCCCCTTCTTCTGTTAATGTTTCAGATTAACTCAACCCGACACACGCTTGCTGAACGCCTACTGGGTGCTAAGTCCTGGGATTCAGAGGTGGACAAGGCTTCCTGCTGCCCCTGGCAAGGCTGAGGGGGACCCAAGTCCCCCATTCTCTTTTCCGAGTGGGACCAGCGCAGGCAGTCAGCGAGGCTCCGCCCCAGGAGCTCTGCCTGCTTATCTGATGAGGGTGATGACAGAGACGGTGACAGATGTTTATTGAGCACGTACTCTGCACTGGGCCCACCTCACCGGTTTCGCCTCCTTTGACACCCCGCCCCCAATCCTCAGTTTCTCCTCCAAGTAGACATGAGTGTCATCCCACTCTACGCGTGAGGAAGCTGAGACTCGGGGCTATTTCCCTGGGTCACAGGGCAGGCAAGCGGTGGGGCAGGAATATACCTGCTCTGATTTCTAAGCCCATAATTTGAATGGCTCATTCCAGAACATGAGCAGAGCCCAGGAGCCGTGGCTCTGAGCCTGGACCTTGTCCAAAGGTCCCCGCTGCTCTCCCGGGCTAGCGTGACCCCGCGCAGAGTTCCACCCTGTCCTCGAGGGGCCTGTGCAGGACGGCCAAGTCCCTGGGGCCTGGCAGGTCCAGTGTATGGAGCCCATACCCAGGAACTGTGGGGGGTAGGGAGTGTGGGGGCCCCAGCTCTGGGTCAGCTGAGGTGGCCCGAACCCTGGGCTTGGCCTTCAAAGCCACCCACGGAGCTCGAGGCTTTGGCTAATGTCAGTGACACAGACACATGAGCAAGCTGTAGTCAGCAGTCATCATAGAGGAGCCCCATGTGGGAACCCCCAGTGTGATGGGAAAGAGAGACCTGATATTAAAATCTTCTGAACCCCAAAACAGTGCTCAGCTAAGCAACACAAGTCACCAATGTGAACTGGGACATGGCCACCCGCCTGTAGGTCAGGCAGAAACCGTCCCTGGGAGCTGCAAGTGGCCACTGAGGGGAGGTGCATGGCCTGCTGCTTTGGAGTGAAGTCCTGGTTCCTGTGGCCTGTGGGAAGGCCAGGTGTGGTCCCCAGTCCCCAGTCCCTAGCACCAGAGTGAGCTTGGGGAGCTGCCACTACAGCCCTGCTGTGGGTCCCTCCCTTCCCGGGCAGCCACGGGGGACTTCAACCCTCAGGGGCTGGCTGCCCCGCACAGCACCCCGCCTTCAGGGCGTGGCCTGGCTCACCCTTCAGGTGGGCCTTCTGCTCCCTCAGAGCGAGCTCTGTCCCTGGCCCCCAGCGTGGCACAGCCACACTCACCTCCGCGCTCCTTCCTGAACCAATTCCTCCTCCTCCTGCCCCTGCCCCTGCCAGCTCCATCTCTCCGCCCACTTTGCTCTTCCACAGCCCTGCGTGGCTTTATTTCCCCATTTTACAGATGGCAAAACTGAGGCCCAGGCCGGGGATGTTGGGACCTTGTCAAGCCGGGGCTCGCTCGTAGTTTCCAGAGACTACCTGCTGCCTTTTTCTTCTCTTCACACATAACACTTAGTTGTCTCTTCATTCCAGAAGACTCCCACCCCCACCTTTCCCCGCTGCAGTGGCTTTTTGAAGAGCTCAGATCAGTGGTCTTGCAAAATGTTCCACATTCCACATTTGTCTGATTGTTTCATTGACATGTCACTTAGCTGGTCCCTCTACCTGCGTCTGTCCCGTCACTGGAGGTCAAGTTGAATGGCTCTCACTGAAACTTCTTGGCAAACACAGGTGAGGCCGGGCATCGGGTGTGCAAACCCTCCCGTCTGAGTGCCCCACGACCGGTGATACCGTTTGTCACTTGGTTAAGGAGGGCACCAGCAGATGGGCTGATGGCTCCTTGAATCCTCCAGCCCCTCACTCACCTGTGCCCGACATGGGGGGCATGAATGTATATGAGGCCCTCTTGGTGCCAGCGCCCAGCCAAGGGGTAGGCCAGGCCTGTGCTGCCTGCTGTGGGGACGTGGCTGACTGGAAGGGGAAGAGGGAGGGGACACCTGGGCTGGGTCCTGAGCCACTGGTGGGACTCAGGCTGGGGGGAGGGGGCTGCAGGGGAAGGACATTCCGGGTAGGGCAGCGGAGGTGAAGGTGTGAGAGCCAGAAGCAGCATGGAGTTACTGGGGGATGGATCGCAGGTGTGAGGGGGGGCGTCAGGGTCACCCCTTGGGAGGGAAGGGTGGCCCCAAACCTGAGGACAGGCGCCTTGAGACTTGGTGTCTGCAGCACACACCCGGCCACCCCTTGCCAAGGTGGGTGTGAGGCCTGCGGAGCTGAGCCGCCTCCCAGGGTGGGAACCGCTGGGCCATGTCCCTCCGCCCGGCCTGGGTGGCCTCCGCTGAGACTGCTCTATCCGGAGCACCGCCCCTTCTGCGCCTGCCCCTCCACTCACCCAGCTCAGCCCCTTCTCCACCTCGTCCTCCGGAAAGCCGCCTCAGTTTGCTCACACGGCCCAAGTGCTTCCAGGCCCCAGTTCCTCTGCCGACTCTGACTTAGGCCCTGCAGACAGGCCTGGGAAGGTGGCACAGCCGGGAGCTGGGACGTAGCTCCTGACGCATCACCCCGGCCTTCCTCTTGAGTCGGGGGCGCAGCCTGCTCTCCTGCCCTGCTGCCAGGACCGGCCGCCCCATCACCCTCGACGGAGCTGGTCCTCTGGCCAGGAGGCCATGACATCATCTCTTGGGCAAGCTCCGTCAGCCAGGGTGGGATCCCCACCAGGGAGAGGCTGCCATGTGTCTGGGCACCTTAGCCTGGGCGGGCCAGAGGGCACAGGAAGGCCGCCACACAGGCAGGATCCTGAGGTCTCTGTCTTGTGGGATATTTCCATTGTGCCCTGGGACCGTGATCCTCCCCTGATGGCTAGGGGCCTGGTGTTCTCCATGAGGCAGGAATTCTCCTGGTTAGCGACTCTGTACCCAAAGGTCAGCGTGAAGGGCAAATTAGTCCTAGGAGATGGAGGACCAGGGAGTTTGCCGTGTGCATGGCCTGGAGTACCAGGGTGGGGTGGGAGAACTTCCCACAGAAGACAGTGGGGCCGCCTGGCCTGTGAGGAGACAGGTGCACCCACACTGGCCTTCCTGTTCCTCTGTAAGGCAGGCCCTTCCTGACCCCAGGGCCTTTGCTCATGCTGCTCCCCAGGCCTGGAAGGCTCCTTCCTTGGATTCTCAGACTCTTGAGGACACGCAGGCTTCTGTTCATGCGTTACCTCCAAGGGGCTGTTCCCGGGCATCTGTCCCATCTCCCTCCATCTCAGAGCACGCGTCTTGCTTTGACGTTGCTGTATGTATCCACCTGGTAATGTGTTAACAGCTGGCCCCTGGCTGGTCATCTCCTGCTCACAGCCTTCTCTGACTTGGGTGTCATTATTTCTTTAAGAATCCGAACCCCGGCACCCCGAGGTCCCCAAGAGCAGGGATGCAGCCCTGTTCTCTGTGGACCCCTGGCATTGAACCAGGGGATCTTGGGGACATTTCTGCCAGTAGCCTTGTGGTTCGTTTGTCCTTTCAAGGACTGGCACCTTAGTGGAACGGAAGCAGCTCTCAGCACCTGCCGGACCTGGGCTCATTCCTGCTTGTTCGCCGGGACCTTCCTGACTGTCCGGGGGCAGGAACCAGGTGCTGTGGTACCTGACATGACCCAGGGCCTGGCTGGGGCCCTGCGCAGTCCGGCTGCCAAGGGGGTTCAGTGGGAAGGAGGGCGCGAGGAAGCCAGGATCGCCTCGCGCGAGGCTCCTGGGCAACCCTGGCTCAGTGGTTTCACATCTTATACTCCACCCGAACCCTGAACCAAAGCCCCTCTCCACACTCCCCAGCACCAGACATGGGGAGAAGCCCAGGTCCAGCCCTGGGGCCATCGTCTCAGTGGGAGCTGGAGTCCCTCCCGCGTGGCATGCCCGCCCCTGCTGCCAGGTGAGCCACAGAGAACACAGACCACCGGTCAGAAACAGCGGCCCCACTGTACAGATGGGGAAACTGAGGCCCTGACTGGGAGTGAGGGCCCAGGCAGCATGGTGCACCCTGGGCCAGGCTGAGTCCCTGTTCTGTGGAATTTGGGGAACAAAGGCTGCTCCCACCTCGGGGAGTGGCGTCCTTGGCAGCCCAGGTAAGTTCTGTGCTGAGCTCAGCTTGGGCCTGACTCACGGAGGCGCCTCTCCCAGGGCCCAGTGGAGTCGCCCGGCTGAAGGGGCCCGGTCTCCTGGGGCTCCCACGAGGCAGCCTGGAGCTCAGGGCCTGTACACGTGCGGGCTAATGAGGGTGCCGCCCGCTGGAGACAGGGCCTCAGCGGAGACACGAGTGCCAGGCTGGGGACCGCCCTCGCCACGGGCAGGCCTGGGCCCAGGGCCTGCTGACTTGGGGGTTTTGCCCTGTGCTGAGCTGGGCCTGCCCTCTGAGAGGGACCTTTCTCCCGGGTGCCAGGAGGTGCCCTGGGGACGATGGGCAGATCAGAGCTAACCCCACACCGTGCACAGACCAGCCTTCGTTTGCTGGCCCCGGGTAAAGGGAGTGGGTGGCAGGCTTCTGGGAAGACAGGGTGTAGGCGCAACCCACCACCCTTGGCACTGCAGCCACCGCGATGTCTGCCCCAGATTGTGGGCCCTGAAGGGCAGGGACAGAATCACCCGGCTGTGCCAGGTGTGACCAGAGCCACACGCCTAAAGGGTCTTCCAGAGGGCCTCAGAGGCGGTGTGAGCGCTTCTGAGCCAAGCCACACCCTGAAGGGGGAAGCCGAGTGACGGGGGCGATGGACTGGGGAGCTGGACCAGACTGAGGCGGGGCTGGGGCCATGTGCGCGAGGGATCGGGTCTCGGCCAGCTGGTCCTGAGTGTGATTCCCGGCTCTGACACCCGCTGGCTGTGCGACGTAGACTTTGGTCCGGTGTCTTCCCTGGTGTGAGCCTCAGTTTCATCTGCTGTGAAATGGGTGTAGTGATCCTTACCTTGAAACTTTGTTGGGAAGAATCAACAATTGACTAAGGGCTTTGTAAACTGTAAAGTGCTGTGAAAAATAGCCAGCTGTTGTCTTACTTGCTGCAGGCAGGCAGGTGGCTCCCAGGTCCTGCGTTTGGCCCCGGGGGAGCCTGAGGACCCTGCTCAGGCCACGAGCTGGGAGGGCCAGAGGGGCTGGGGTGCCACAGCCCCACGGGGGGCGGAGCCTGCCTTGCCCTCCCCAGGAGAGCCTCCCGCTGAGGCAGACGACCCCTCGAGCCCAGGAGCTCCTGCTGGGGAAGGTCGCACGGCAGGTGCCATGTGCTCCTTTGCAGGACATCTTAGAGAACCCAGCGGTCAAGAGCTTGGGGTCTGGTTGGCGTCTTGGCTTTGCCGTTTCCTAGCTCTGGTAAGCAGCGTGCATGGGGGTGACAGTGGCCCAGAGAGCAGTCGGGGCCTGAGCCAGGGGACAAGGTGCCCCTTGGAGGGTTGGTCTGGCATGGGCATCAGAGCCCAGAATTGTGAGAAGGGGGTCCCCCAGGGGGAACGACCTGTCGGGGTGTCAGGGCCCCAGAAGGTGTGGAGGGTGGCCAGGTGGAGTGGCAGAGTCCAAGTGGGCACCCCTGTGTGTGGGGGGAGGTGGCTTTAGTGGGGGATTGGTTACATAAAAGGGGGCTTGTCTAACTGATAAATGCAGGGTCTGGCACAAATAACACCCCTTTTTTATTACAAAATCTTACAAAATCATAAACATGTAACTGTAACATAACAACACACTCAAGCACACCATATGACATTTCAGGTGAAATGTTCAAATTAAAACTATAAATTATTACACCCATATTAGTACCCTCCCGACCACGCTCAAGCAGGCCTTACTTCTGCTGGACCCTATATACTAGGGATAAGGAAGCCCAGATTTTCGCGTGAGAAAAAGGAGTTACAGATATGGAACAGGAGAGAAGGAAAATGAATCCTGTGGTATTGGACTGAAATTTGAGATATCGGGGCACACGCATGGTTATCAGCAGAAGAAAGATGCAGAAAAATGTAGGTGTAAATGTGTGTGTGCGCGCACCTATGTGTGTGTGTGCGCGAGTGCACACATTCCTGCCCCAGTCCCTGCTCTGCGTCCTGAGAGGACTTGAGAGCAGCAACTCCCCAGTGGCAATGAGCACATCTCATACCCAGATCTTGGCTTCTGTGTACCATTCTCCATGACAGGGAACTGGGCTCCTTGAAGACAAGGCTGACTCTAGGGCTGAGCACGGAAAGTACGAGATGAAGCTGGAATATCTCGTTGTGCCAGAATGTAAGGAAATGTCAAAGAATGAGGGAGATATGCAAAAATGCCCCAGGAACCACTGGGAGGGACAACCAATGGCCATCGTGGGGCAATTTGCGCATTCACATAAACAAGGACAGTAAAGGATTATAAACTGTTGGGTACGATCAGAAACCACGAGTCCATACTGCTGTAGTAAATAAGTGGAGACATTGAGAGTTTGACGAGGAATCATATTTACATAGTCTCAAAATACTTACTGATTACAGAGGGAGAAAGAGTAACTTGACAGTGGAGAAACCTGCCGGACACCACTTCAATCAAGTGACCGAATTGGGTATCACCAATCACGGGACAAATTCAAAGCCCAGCAGGTGCCAACGGGGATAGTCCTGCCACAAATGAGCCTCGTCGTGAAGAAACATCAGGCAAACCCAAATTCTACAAAATAACTTACCTGAAATCTTCAAAAGCGTCAAGGTTGTGACGGGAAGTCCGACTCCGAGCTGGGTACTTCGGCTGTCATGGGCGTCGCTGGGACAGTTGGCACAGCCTACCTGAGGCCCGTGGAGTGGAAGGGGGCGATGCATCAGCGCCAAGTTCCTGATTTGGTGGTTTTGCGACAGTTACGTAGGGAAATGTCCTGTGTGCAGAAAACAAACACTAAAGCAGTTGGGGTGATGGGCATCGGGTCAGCAACTTACTCCCCAAAAAAGCCTGGAGAGTACTGTATGTGCACATTTTCTCTACGTTTGAAATTGTTTCGAAACTTTAAAAAGTGTTAGCGTAAAAACCAATAAATAGGATACACGACAAGAAAAGAATGGCCATAATGAGACCATCCGTCTGAACGCGGCACAGAGGCAAAGCCCGCCACAGTGCGCTCGCCTAATGTCCGTACGCACGCGGGGCACTGCCGAGCTTCCCGCGCCGCCTGGGCTCGCCTTCTGTTTGTGTCTGTCCCTGTCCCTTCCCTCCCTGCTCTAGAGTTGCCTCCTGCAGGAAGCCCTCCATGAAAATATCATGTGTACTGGGAACCGTGGTCCCCTGGCCTTTCCTGGATCCCGGCCTCCAGCCCTGTTGTAATTCACGATTGTTTGTGGCCCAGGCAGAAAAGGAGGAGGTTGGACTGGACAAAACCCCTGTTTTGTCCCAGTTCTCCTCTTGCCCGAAACTTCCAGCACCCTCTGCTCTGGGGGCCGCCCCTTTCCTCCCTGAAATCGCTGCCTCAAGGCTGAGGTCCTTCCTGTCACTGCTGTCCCGGAATGACGGGGAATCTGCTTCATTGGGTCCACTCCCTGGCCTCTTGGCTGGGCCGTTTTTAAGCTGGCTTGGTGAAAGTGGGCCTTATCTTCGGTCTACATTTGCAGGGAACAGGGCTTCAAAAGCACACATCATCACGCAAGCCTGGCCAGCTGGGCTGCCCCCGCCAGTCCGGCGTCCGCTCGCTTGCCTGCTCGGTGTGCGCTGATGGGAGCTGAGCACCCCCGCGCAGCACCAACAGGCGGCTTGCTCTGGGCCCGGCCCTGGCTGGGTGCTCTCCCGGGTTTGCTCACGTATGCTCACAGATCGTGATGGCACGGCTGTGGTCACAAGCCCAATTCGCAGATGAGAAAGTGGAGGCGCGGAGAGGCTGAGCCCCTCGCTGGGGATGCCGGGATGCCGGCAGTGCTGTCTCCATGGAGAGCAGTCGGCACTGGCCCAGCATTTAACTTAATTTGCTTGTTTCATCCAGAGAGTGGCCATGTGAGGCTCAGATGACTCTCTCCAGTTTTTAGGGGGCCTGAAACTTACACAGATTGGGGTGCGGGGAATCTGAGTAAAAGAATACAAAGTATCTGAACTTTTGCAAATTGTGCAAAACCCATGAGCAAGTGAGTCCATTGCTAGGGCCCCTCCGAGGCCTTGGAGGGGGTCTTGAAGCTTAAGGTTCCTCTGCTTCCTGTGAATCACCCCATGCTTCGAGAGGGGGGCGACTTGTCCCGGGCCCCTCAGCTCACAAGGAAGGTTTGACCCGAGTTCCCAGGAACTCTTCCCTCTTTTTGTCCTCTACTTTGGGTCACTTTCTGAATCTTGCCACGTTCCCCAGGGGGGCTGGGCCAGCTGAGGGTGGGGCCCTGTCTGGCTTTGGGGTGGGGCAGGCTAGAAACCCCAGGCTGGACTGGTGCTCAGAAGCACTTTGGGCGCTTGCTAAGAACACGTGTCCCACCCCTGCCCCACATACAGATTTAGTGGTTCTGGGGCAGGGCCTAGGAGCCTGTACTTTCGAGAGGTCCCCAGGCGAGGTGGATGGGGGTCCCCACTTTGGGACACACTGTTCCTGGGACACTGCTTCCAGCCCCTGTCACCTCTGCCCGTGCTCCCTGCCAGGCTGGGTCTGGCACTGGGGCTGAGCAGACCTCATTCCTCAGGTATGCAATTAGCAGCCCCAAGAACAATACCCTTGTTTTAATCATTACAGCTCCCAGCCTGCCTGGTAATTTGTTGCTTTTACTGCCATAACAAGCTCCGGCTTGGGAACAGGGGGAGGGGCTCTTTTCTTTCATCCAGGCATTCCCAAACAACTGCTCGGGGAGCTGTGGGAGAGGCAGAGAGACACCTAGTGTTGTCTGGGGCAATCCGGGAAGGCTTCCTGGGGGAAGTGGCTACCGGATGCCCCCTGCTTAGGGCTGGGAATATAATGGTAGACAGATGGCATGGGCACAACCCATGCCCAGGAGTGGGGCTCACAGTCTGTTGGAGACCAGTAAGTGGGGAGTGCACTCTACCCAGAGGGGCAAATGTGGTCAGGAGGGGCCCCAACTCAGCTGGGGTGGGTCAGAGGTCAAAACAGGCTTCCTGAGAGAAGATGTCCCCATTGAACCCTGGAAGGCGAGTAGAGGCAGGCCAGGTGAAGGCGGTGGGGGGCGGCACCGGGGCGGGGGGAGACTTCTGTGGTCGGAGGGGGCAGCATGGGCCCAAACCCGTGAGGCCGCAGCGTGAACAGGGCCTCAGTGGCGTGCGGAGGGGCTGGAGCTCACCTGGAGAGGGGTGGCTGGCAGATGACACAGGGCAGGGCAGAAGCAGGTTTACAGGTGTTTGTATGGAAAAATAACACAGTCATGAATAAATAATGGTACCAGGATAAACCCCGTGTTTCGTGTGCTCACTGCTGTAACCCTGTTTTGCCTCGCGCTGTGGTTTTCCAAAGGCGGCTGTGACACGCCGTCCCATCTCGCTTGCTGCTCCTTCAGTGTGACCTTGACATTCCTCCCATCCAGTGCCGGAATCGACGTCCCTTTCCCTTGAACCCGGGTG
Organism: Mormoops blainvillei; assembly: GCA_004026545.1. Lineage (NCBI taxonomy): Eukaryota > Metazoa > Chordata > Mammalia > Chiroptera > Mormoopidae > Mormoops > Mormoops blainvillei. The sequence goes on along the minus strand of PVJD01001892.1, from coordinate 72,272 downwards.
GAGTTTTGTGTATGAGACTCCGTGACGTCCGGGGTCAAGTCATAAAAATGACTTTTGTCTTGCCCTCTCGGATTATTCACTCCTTGAGCCTGGCTGCCGTGCGGTGAGGGAGCCCACCCCACACTAGCCCCCTTGCGGGGGGCCACGTGTCGGTGTGCCAGCCAACTACCCTGCCGAGGCTGCACTGACGACCGGAGACGGGGGCGAGACTCGTCCGGATGGTCGCAGCCCCACCCCCGCAGGCCCTGCCTGTTCCTGACCCACAGACTCTGAGCGTAGCAGGTGGTTGTCGTAGGCCACTGCGCTTTGGGTGGTCAGCTTGTCGCTCAGCACTAGGAACAGGCACAGATGGCAAAGCATCAAAAGACGCACACGGGGCGACAGCGTCGGGGGGAGGCTTTGGGAAGCTGCCCAGCCTGTGGTGTGCAGAGTGGGTCAGGAGTGTGAGACTGGGGACAGGGGGCCTGTTCATGGAATAAAGGGAATTTGAAATCCCCGCACCATGGCCATGATTTCCCAACCCTCAGCAGCGTGGGAGCCCCCGTCACGTTGTGCCAAGTGACCATTGGCCTCTGCCCTCACGCTCCTGGTGACCGAATGCCCGGACCTCACCAGGCTGCCCCTTCCTTTGTCCCTCAGCCCCGAGTGGCACAGCTCCAGTTCTCTCTTGGGTCGAACTGGGCTCTGCTTCCCTGAAGCATCCCCATGGAAGACGCCGTCGCGTCCTCAGAATTCCCACGCGGCCCTTCTCCCCTGGGCGCTCCTTCCGGGATTTGATCATGGCGACCCTTCAGTCCAGTCTTCTGTAAAATTAGCAGCTCCGGTTGCGTCGACTGCTCCTCGTGTGGTTTTGGTCGCAGCCGGGGGCTGAAGTCCAGGCTCTGCCTCTTCTTGCTGAATGGCTTGGGCTCAGCTCTCCGGGCCTCCGTGTCCTCTTCAAGGACAGGGACACAGCGGCAGCCCCCCTCGTATTGCTGTTGCGAGGGGAACGCAGGCGAATGTGTGTGAGGTGTTCAGCACAGGGCAGGGGCCCTGTCAATGTCAGCTCAGACAGCGGAGCTGGAACCCTGTCCCGCTGCCTCTCGTGATCGTGGTAAAAAGCCAGCGAAAGAAAAGGCGGGAAAATCCTTTATGACCTGGGAACCGTGCGGTGGGCGTTGCTAGTGCCCGCCTAGCGTTACTTTGAAACAACTCAGCCCTGGTCTAAGCTGCTCCCGGGGACTGAGCAGTGGCGAAGGGGCTGAGGGCCACCCATCAGGGACACTGGGAGGGCATTGTCCTTTGGAGTCAAAGGTGGCTCTGTTCACAGCTGTCATCCTCTCTTCCCCAGCCTGGCTCCTGGCCCAGTCACCTGCAGTGGGGAAGGCTGTGACCGGGCCGTCCCCACGCCCACCGCTCCCTCCTCAGTGTGAGGTCATGGTCAGGGACAGAGCTCTCTGAAAGGGCCTGCAGCCATGGTGGGAGCAGCGTACAGACCTCTAGTCTCCCCTTTGTACCCCGAGGCCCTAGTGGTGCCATCTCACCTTGCCGTCCAGGTTTCCCTGGACATTACGTGGGCAGTTCAACCAGCCTGGGTTGTGTGATGGGAGCTACGCGGGGCTCACGTTGACTCAGGTGGCTTGGGCTGCAGGAGCTGCAGGGATAGTGGGGGCTCCTGGGGTCCCCTCAGGCGGGGAAGGGACTGGAGGTTGAGGGTCCTGGCCCTTTTCCCGCTTCAACCACAGCATCTCTGCTTGGACCTGATTTACAAATTAGAGGTCCACACAAGACTTTTGAAAGAGGTTCTGTCCCAGCTCAGCCCTTGAAACTGAGGGGGCTGCCTTTCTCACGCTGGCCGCTCCCCTCAGCCCACCTGCCACCCCCAGAGCCGCAGCCCCGGGCACTTTAGGCCCTGAATCATCCACCTTTGGAGGCCTCCGAGCCTGCGCCACAAGGAAGACACCCTCTCAGCCTCAGGTGGGGGCGGCACAAGGAAAGCTCAGAAGGGGCTGCCTCTTAGCCGGGCATGACCCAGCTGTGCCCCAGGCGTTTGGAGGTCACCCAGGGGGCTCTGCCCACACCCTCTCTGCCCCTGCCAAGGACAGCAGCAACAACTATTCATTCTATGCCTACCATGTACCAAGCATTGCCAGGGCAGTCCTGTGCTTAATCCTCACGGCCTCCCCAGGAGGCCAGCGGTGGGGGTCCAACGGTTCAGCCCAGGGACTCTGGAGCCACGTGGCCCAGGTTCGAATCCTAGCAATGCCGTATGCTAGCCGTGTGACCTTGGGAAAGTTACTTAGCCTCTCTGTACCTCAACTCTCCTCCTCTAAAATTAGGATGCTACTTCACAGACTCCTGAAAGAGGAGTTAATACACATAAAAGGCTTACAACAACAATGCCTGACCCACGGTAGGTGCTGTGTAAGGTGGCTGCTGTCATCATTCCCATTTTACAGGTGGCACAACTGAGGCTCGGAGAGGGCGAATAACTTGTCCAGAGCACATGGCCGAGTAAGCCAGGTCTGTGTGATTCCAGAGTCAATGACCCATTTTGTTGTCACTCGAAGTAACTCCCTCACTGTGTCACCTGACTGCTTTTCTGCAGCTGGAGGCAGCCAGGGACCTGGGAATCAACAGGGGGCAAATGTATAAGGAATCTAACCTGGCCGTCAATCCAGTCACATAGTGTTAGCGGGGACCCTAGAGGTTATCGATATGGGTGCCGTCCAGCATGGTAGCCGGTAAACCTGCGGCTACTGAGCCCTGGGTAGCGGCTGGTTTAAGTTGAGATGTGCCCTGGGTACAGAATACACATACACGTCAAAGACCTGGTACAGAGAATGTAAAATCCCGTTAATACTTTTTCACGTGGGCTACACGGTGAGCTGATGAGATTCTGAATATATTGGGTTAAATACCATTTTATTAAAATTAATTTCACCTGTTCATTTTTCCTTTTTTATGTGGCTCCTAGAGCATTTATGGCTCACGTCCCATTTCTGTTGGACAGTGCTCTGATCTCGGCCGTTACAGGCAGACCTCGGAGATATCGTGGGTTCGGGTCCAGACCACCACGAGTAGGCAACTATCGCAGTAAAGGGAGTGGAAACCTTTTTGCCGAGGGAGGGTCTTGCCTTCCATTTGTAAAACACGCAACACCCGTGCAGCTCAATAAAGCCAAGCGCAGTAAAACCGGGCGTGCCTGTGTTCGGCGCTGCCGCGGAGGACAGTGAGGGTCCGGGGCACGCTTTGCTTCAGCTGCAGGGTTTTGTTGGCAGAGCTGGACCTCCGAGGTCTCACTCCGGGGCTCTTCCTGGGGGCACCCGCTGCTGCAGGAAGCGGGAGCTGAGCTGGACCGCATGGTAAAGAGCCTTTGCCTCAAAGACCCCTCTCCATGACACTGTGGCTCAGTTCTGTCCCTCTCCCAGGGTCCCTTCCTGCTCGCGCCACCTCCACGCCTTATACCCCTGCCCAGACCTCAAAGTCAGAGAAACATCCCATCCAGATATTTTTCTAAGAGGTCCTGTGATCGACCCACTTATACTGTTCTAGACAGAAACTCCATCTCTGCTCTCAAAGAGCCCCGGGGATGGAGCTCTGCATTGCCTCTCGCTTCGTTCACTTCAGTCACTGACACTCACTCGTCAAAGTCTTCCTGGTGTCTAACCCACATCCCTCGTGCTGCAGTGCGGGCCTCTTTCCCCTAGGGCTGGCTCCTGAGGGTTTTCTCGAGAACTGGCTGGGGTGAGGTTCTGTAAAAACAGCATGGAAACTGCTGGAGGGGACGAGCCCTTACGGAGAGAGGGTCATCTCCCTGCTGGCAGCTGCTAGACACCCCTCCCTCCGAGCATCCAGGAGGAGTTACAGAACAGGGGTACTCTTGCCCAGTGCTCTCTGGAAAAAAATGAATTTGTCACAGTCTCTCTCAACCCTGATGGACAGAAGGGAAGAAAAACGGGGAAGGGGGAGGAATGTGTCTGGAATGTGGGGGTTGAGAAGTTGGTGGGCGATCTGGGAGGTCTTTCTGGACACCTGGACATAGTCTCTGGCCTGTGCCCCCACCCCACCCGCCAGCCCCTGCCTGCCAATGAAATGACACTCTGATGTAAGACCACGGACAAGCTGAGTGGTCTTGGACCAGCCCCTCAGTTCTCTGAACCTCAGCTCTTCAACTGCGATACTGTGTTTGAACTCCCTGCCTCGCTGGGTGGGCGTGTAAAGCTTCAACAAGACGGTGTCTGTGGAGCATCCCACGCCCCTGCCAGCACACGGTAGGGCCCAATGCACTTAGTCTCCCTTCCCAGCCTGTCCCCCCTCCCTCCATACCATCTAAAAGCCAACTTCGGGGAAAAGATCTGCCCTATGAGGCAGTGAGTTCTCCATCACTGGGAGTATCCAAAGAGCAACAGAGTTACAGAAGAGGTTGAGACAATCCTGGTTTCAGCAGGCACTAATGAGGAACTTTATACAAAGCTGTTGAGTGGATGAACACTGGTGATTCCTTTGTTGAGAAGGAGGTTGTTCTAGAACACTGCTGGGACTTGGCTGGCACGTCAGAATCACCCGGGGAATTTAAAGGGCATGGGCGCCTTGCTTTCGCCCCCATCGGTGCTGACTTAACGGGCTGGAGGCGTGGCCTGGGCATTGGTATTCCTAAAAGCTCTCCAGGTGAGCCCATGGCAGCCAGGTGCGAGAACCGGAGCACCAAGTTCCCTTCTAACTCTGAGATGACAAAATCTTGTTATAAAGTCACTTACACTTCGGTATAAATTTAAGTCAAAGTTACCTCATGCACTGTGTGGTGTATATATAGTCAGGGGTTTAATAAATGGTTAAAAATATCCTCTCAGGTGTCGGGGACTAGCTGGGTTGTCCTTAGGAGAAGCAGAAAAGGTTCAGCTGAGTCAGCTAAGCCTTGATGCTGAGGGGGAATGGTCCGTGAGCAGCCATGTAAGTGAGGCAGGAGAGTTCCCTGCGCGCACCCTGGGTGCAGGGCCTTCTGGGACTCTGGCATTCAAACAGGAGCCTCCCGTGTGACGGGCGAGGCCTAGCCCCTGACTCAGCGACTCCCCCGTCTGATGGCGGAGGCACAGCCCTTGCCCTCGGGAGGCCCCCGGTCCAGGGATGGGGCTCTCTGCTCCCAACTTCACCCGGTGTCTCCCAACTTACAAAGTGTTTTCGTTCCCACTGTCCTCATTAAGGGATGGGTTGCACGCAGGGGAGACATGGTCCCAGCTCTCAGGTAGCTTCCACCCTTGGGGAACTTTCCAGAGAACACTTTGCCGTGAGACTCCTGGGCAGGCGGAAGAGACACAATTACCGAGTGTCCTTAGGGAGTCCTTGGTCTGAGGTCTTCCAGGGTCCCTACCCGCCTGTGTCTGGGCAGGGCACAGCGAGGCTGAGTCCCCGTACCTGCGAACCCTCTGGGCTACTGTGCTTGTCTGCCACATGCCTTTAGCATGCCCAGCCGTCATTGGCCCTGGTTGTCTGTGTCCTTCCCTAAAACAAGAGCTCCTATTGGGCAAGGACTCTGTCTTCATTTTCTCTGGATCCCCCAGAGAAAGGTTTGCTGACCGACTGATGGACGCACCGAGTAGACAATGAATGGGGCAGTAGGGGTTGCACTCTGACCCTCACAGAGACAGTGCTCGCTGCTCATTTGCCCTGGACTTCCTAGAAGACCCCCTGCCCCTCCTTGGAGTCCCTGAGTTCCCCAAGGGACTGCACACACCTGTGCAGGTGTGGACTGCTCCACTGGCCTGTAAAAATGTGCAGAGACCAGGTGCAGCCCTGTGGCCAGCCAGGCAAGGGTCACAGCCCTGCTTCCTGGTGTGAAGCATGTGGGGCACAAAGACAGGCCTCCTCCTTCCCTGGGGGCCCCTTGTCTCCCCTCTCCCCTGGGCAGAAAATCACCCCTGGAAGGAAGTGCGCCCAAATAAAACAGCAATTGTCTTGGGAAGGGGTGGCGGCAGGGGATACATTACTCCTGCTCTGTAGTTTGCAAAATTCCCATGCATGGCTGTGATAATGAAACAAACCTGCATTATCTCATCAGACTGGGTCAAGTCTCTCCGGGTGTCCCCAAGTGGCCCTGCCCCACCCCTCGGGGTTAGTTTAATTTCTTGAGATTCATTGGAACTTATTCCAGGCAAGCTGCCCAAGGCTGCCTTGTCCCCTGGTTGGTCTGAGCTCTTCTGGGCTGGGGACATCCATTCTTTCTCTGGTTGCCTGCGTGGGGTCCATGCCAGGAACTGGCCCCAAAGAGCCACAGGGGTTTTCCAATCAATATCACTCTCTGACTGTTGCTCCCAAGGGGGGCTGCGTCCATGTCAATTGGCTTAGGTTCTGGAGAACAGAAGAGGGCACGTCTCCTGCCCGTTCTCCACCTTGGCGAACTCTCCCATTACCACCAAAACAGGTCTGGGCTTGTGTCTCCACCGGGCCCCGAGATCTTTCTCTACTTCGTGAGACCTTTCGTTCCTTTATTCGTCCATATACACAACGCCTGCCTCTTTAGATTGACGATAACCGCCTCGTGTGACCACCGCCGGCTCTCACGGACCCGACTCCCTGCTCTCCCAGTTTCCCTTCTCGCCTCCTTAGACTGTGCTGTCCCAGCAAGATCCGGTGCACGCCTTCCTCTCCGCACCAGGCCCCAGGGAGGCACGTAGACTGGTCTTTCGGTCAAGAAGGCTCTGGCTTGAAGGAATGTGTCTTCTGGCCAGGAAGAAAGATGGACACATGGATACTCTAGCTAACATGGATTCAGTGAAGGAACAGATCGGGAGAGAAGACAGGGCGGGGCTGGGCGAAGACCACCTCGGGGCAGCTGTCCCCGAGGAGGCAATGCCTTCTGGAGACTTCAAGGATTCCCAGAGGGACAAGCTGGGGGCTGGGAGGAAAGGAAGTCTGGGCCAGGGGACATCAGAGGGGGAGGGCTGGTTCTCAGGCCACCACCACCGGGGTCGTCCCCCTCCCCACTCCCCTCCATCCTGCCCTCTCAGCTCCCCCAGGGACCGCTGCACCAGGTCCCCGGTACAGGCAAGTTGAGGAGGGGCATTCTCACTGGAAAGGTGTTGGGCCGTGAAACCGGGAGCTGGAGTCAGATCTGGGGATTATCTGTGAGCCTCAGTGATCCTGGCTTTATTTTATCTCTCTGTCTGTCCTGGCTTCCTTTCAGGGAGTTAATGCGATTATCTTGGGTTTATTGCTTCAGCATCCCACAGAAACAGGCCCTCTTTCCCTTCTCCCCTCTCCTCCCCACCCAGGGCTTCCCCTGGCCACCAGATTAAGGGAGTGGATCCAGCTCATCCCACACTGGGCTTTAGGGCCAACTCCCCGAGCATGAGGGGACGTGCTTCCTGGGAGTGTGTGCGTGTTTGTCTTAAAAGAATAGAAACGGATCCTTGGACTGCGCAAGCTCCTGGAACGCACAGCTGGAATATTCTGTGTAGAGCTCCGGGGAGGGGCCTGGCAATGCCGTCTCATGGGACCTGAGTTAGCGCAAAGCAGAGAGAGGTCACAGTTCTTTAACAAGGGGACGGGGGTGGTGGCAGGCTCTTGGGGCCCCGGTGACCACCTGCTTCATAAAATCTAACGTTTAGTTTGCCTTTGGCTCACAGAGGCAGGATCTGGGGTTGGCAAAGGAACCCAGGAGTCCCGATTTAAGAGCCATATGGGGGTATCCTGTCCTGAGCAAGTCTGTGGGACACGAGGCGGCAGGAGGCCCCGTAGGCCCCTGCGCTGGGACCCACCACACCTGGCTCGGGTCCCCTAGTTCACAGCCTAGTGCTGAGCGGGGCCCTGGCTGCCAGGGAGATAGCTGGGCTGTGGCTGGGAGCTGCCTAATTAGTGGGACCCAGTGCACAAGGAAAATGTGGGCCCCGTGTCCCAAAGTCATTAAGAATTTCAGGATGGTGAACGGAGAACGTGACGTGAAGCGTGGGCCCACTGGGGGTGTAAGTCCTGTGCCCGCGGAGCCTGCTGTGTCAGTCTGCTAGGGCTGCTGGGACAACGTGCAACAGACTGGGTGGCTTCAAGTAACAGAAATGCATTGTCACAGTTCTGGAGGCTGGGCATGTCGGCAGGGCTGGCTTCTCCTGAGGACCGTGCCGGAGAGTCAGCCTGTGTCTCAGCTCCTTGGTTTGCCGGCCGTCCTCTCCGTGGGTCTCCAAACTGTCCTTCGGCTGAGCGCGTCTGTCTTTGTGGTCAAATTTCCTTTTATAAGAACATCAGTCACATTAAATAAAGGCCCATCCTGATGGACCGCATCTTACTTGATTATCTCTGTAAAGGTCGGGCTTCCAGAGAAGGTTGTGTTCAGAGATACTGGGGGTTAGGACGTCAACGCGTCTTCTGCAGACACAACTCTACCCGTAACACTGGCCTGACGGGTGGAAAGATCTCCTTCAGGTCAATTCAGTCGGTGGAAGTTAACCGACGCTGTGTGTGCCCGGCTCCCTCCTGGGGCTGGCACAGTGGTGCCGGAGGGACTTCCTGTCCCCGTGGAACCCTCTGGCAGGGGGCAGGGTGGCTCCCAGGCCCTGGGGGTTGGCAGGCCTCTGCTCTGCCTTAGAGGGCTGGGGGGTTCCCCATTGTGAGTCTGGGGGTGGCACAGACTCTGACTGCCTCCCAGCTATGTCATGGCCTAGCCGTCACCCTCCATGGCTGCAGCCCCTGCCCGAGCCCATCTCCTCACCTCAGGCCCTGTGAGGGCCACAGGGGAGCAGCCGTTGCCTGGGGGTGACAACAGGTGGTGCCCCTCTGCCCCAAAGGGGGCCGGGTCTTGCCCAGCCCCTCACTAACGACGTAAACCTGAGTCCCCTCCCTCGGCCTCCATCTCAGTTTTTCCGCCTGGAACCTGGGGCCACCAGGACCCACCACGTCAGTCTGCTCTGACCTCCCGAGGTCATGAGTTTCAGAAGCACCCGACAGGGCCCGCAACACTGTGGGAGCTCAGGGAGAAGCAGCAACTTGGAACCCCATTTTCAGGAATTTGGTGGGAAAGCCAAAATCTACCTCAGAGGTGTTGGAGGGTTCACCGGTGCCCCCAACTCCAAACTGGGGGGCACAGGCGTGTTTGGGGCATGACCGATTGGGGGGCCAAGGGGCTGGGCCCAGAGGGCGGGCAGTGTCTTTGGTATGGGAGGCATGGGCGGGCTTTGGGGCCCCCACCTGGTCCACACCTGGGGCTCTTGTTTTTTTGGCTCATACCAGGGATGGTGTCATCATTCTTTCCAAGTGATCATTAACTTCCTCCACGAGAAAGTGCCAGCTATGGCATTTGGGCTTTTTCCCTCCCTTTTTTTTTTCTTTTTCTTTTAATGAGGGTGATGTGATCAGCAGGGACCTGCGAGAGGGAAGCGGCTCCCGTCCCCTGACTCATCACCGTGCTTCCTGGCCCCCAAGCATGCACCGTGCCTGTCCGGGCTGTCCCAGGCACCGCCCCTCCCTAGGAGGGCCGTCCCCACCTTTGTGTTTGGGAGGCTGAGTCAACAGTGAAGTCACCCCTTGGCTTGGCTCTCAGGCAAGCTCCCTCTTGCCCGGCTGCTCGGTTCCCACTGGCACCCCAGCTCCACCCCAGCTGCCCTGTGGGCCGGGACCCCGGGCAGGCGGTTGGTGAGCAGAGTCAGCCCCAGGCCCATTGGCTACCCCTGGATTTTATCTGGTTCTTAACCCAGCCACTGCTGGCTGCAGGCTGACTCGGGGCCAGGCACCGGTGAGGGCACAGGGAAATGGGCACACATCCATCCCCGTGCACTGGACAAGCTGTGCAAGGCCACGTGGATGCACTGAGCTGGGAGCACCCAACTGCCTTGGAGGTCAGATACGGTGATGCTGGAAACGTCCTCCTGAAGGATGTCCTGGAAGTTGCCAGAAAAGGGGAAGGAACATATCCATCAGCGGGAACAGCAGCAGTCAGATGGAACAGCATGCGCAAAAGCCCAGAGACACATGCAGAGTAGCCAGATCAGTTTTTGTGATGAGCTCAGGGGGTGATGAGGAAGAAGGAGGTGGGGCCTGGACAGCAGAGGGCTCTATGCCACACCAAGCGACTCACTTCAGGAGAATGGGGACTGCAGAAGGGTTTGAGACAGGAGAGAGACATGACCAGGTTCAGTTTTTAGGGCAGTGACACTAGTGGCAGGGTGGGGAGGATGGACAGAGGGTGCAGACAGGTGGCAGGAAGCCCATTTGAAAGTTATCACAATAGTCCAGGGGAGGCAGAGAGAGGTTCTGGACCAGGCCGGGAAGGGGCACAGAGAGGAAGGGATGGGTTTAGAAAACTCAGGGCTCTGGGCCCCTGGAGCAGCGGGCACCATTCTTAGCTGACAGTGCCCTTTCCTCGCTTCTGGCCTCAGTGCCATGTCTCCAGGATGTCCCCAATAGGTCAGCTCAGCCAACACGTCACCCCTTACATCTCATGCCCCAAAAGGTGTTTGGAACTACCCGCTTGTCTGTGTCTCCCACCTGTCCCGGTGCGCCGCGGGGGGTGTGAGGCACCCCCTGGATGGACAACGGTGCAGGCGAGCAGAGCCTCCCAAAGTGCTCCCCCTTCCAAGAGGCAGGTGAACTCTAGACAGATCTCCATACTCTGGCCCAGGGCTGTCCCCCTTCACTGCAGCCACCCCGTTCTGCAGTGAACACACACCTCATCCCACTGTGGGAGAGAGCACAGGCTTCTGAGTCAGGCGATGCGGGTCTGCTCTTTCCCACGCGCTGTGTGACCTTGGGCAGGTAACTTGATTGCTCTGTGCAAAGTGGGGATATACTCACTGGGCAGCTGTGAGATCTAAATGAGGTGGCACAGAGCCTGTCTGCGTCATTATGTATTATAATTATGAACAAGGCCCCCTGCCTCCCCTAGCCTCCCTACAATTCCTGGGGTATCCTAGACCGTGTGGAAGTCTCTTGTATACTCACCTCCACGGCCGTGTCTGCCAGGACATCCAACAGCTGTCTGGAAAGGAAGGAGCTGCGCCCTCTGGGAGTTTCTAAGTAGCGGCTGCCCCAGTGCAGGACAAATGTCCGGCCACTGGTGGAGTCAGCGTTGCCTGTCCTGAAAGGCTCATCAGGTGCTCTGGCTGGGAGCAGCTGTATCCCTGCACCGGGCTCTCAGCGCGCTCCCCGTTCAGTCCGACCGCGTGCCCTCCCGGGCCTGGGGGTCAAAGCAGGCACTGGTCTGTGCTCCTGTTTCTTGGCTCTGTCAGCCGCGTACGCGCCTCCCAACCCTCTCTGGAAAGAAGTGGATGAAAATAAACACACGAGAAAACCATCAGCAAGAAACTCTTCATGTCTGCCATAGGAGGGGTGCCTGATACCCAGGCCTTTGTAAATAACCCGAATGAGGACTTGGGGGCTGTAACTCACGTGCTCTCAATAAATATGCCAAAGAAATCGTTAGGCGCATACAAGGCAGTGTTCCACGCCCCCCAAAAATGTTGGCCTAGATCCATGTCCAGTGCCCTGGAGCAAGGACCACATTATTTTGTTACATGAGAAAAGTCAATTACTCAAGAGTAGTTAGAATATAATTTTATTTTGATAAAATATACATAATATGCATAACCAGAAAGAGTCTGGAGACAAACACACAGACATCTCGATGGGTGGAGGGTTTGAGGTGATTCTCACTTTCTTATCTGTATCTTTTTGGATCAGTAAGAATGTGGGTTGACAAACTGTGGCCTGCTGGCCTCGTGCAGCCCGTGGTCGGTTTTTGTACAGGAGCTAAGACGGGCTTTTGCATTTTTAAAGGGTATTAAAAACAAACAGAAGCATACGCCATAGAGAGCATACGTGACTCACAAAGCCTAAATTATTTAGGCCCTTTGTAGGAAAAGTTCGCCAACCCTTGGTCTAGAAAAAAACAATTAACATTAGCGTGGGTTGTTGGTATAATAATAAAAACGGCACCATTTTCCCTCTTGGGAAGGTGGTGAAGTCCCCCTTAGCAGACAGAGGCGTCCAGAATCCTTTCTTTCTGCTCGAGGACTCGCCTGTGGGTTGGGCCCTAGGCTGGGCGCTTGTCTCCCTCCCTCTTTCCGTCTCTTTCATCTCCTCGCTTTTCCCAAGCATCTTGCATGTGCCAGTGCCTCACAGTCGATGGGGAGACAGACGCAGGAACAAGTCACCGTCATGCTGTGGCCGAAGTGCCACAGGGCGCCTGTGGGTCCTTCAAGGCTGAGGGGCTGTGGAGTGGAAGCACAGGCTCTGCCTGGGAGGGGGAGGGTGCTCCAAGGAGGCCTTAGGTTGGGGTCTCCTACAGTCCCTCGGGGGCCGGAATAGGCCCTTAGAAAGGCGATTGAAAACACCAGCCGCCTAGAGGAGAGCCCCCATGTCGAGGTGACCAGGGGTGGTGTGGTGACGAAAAAGGGGCTTGTTTGAGGATTTTAAGAGCTGAACGTCAACGTGGAAAACAGGAGCAGGGTGTTGAGGGGCAGGGGAGCTGCCCGGCCAAAGGCCAGGTGAGGTGGGGCCTGGACGTTTTGGGCAGCTGCGGCTGCGAAGCGGCCGTTCGCGGGGGATGGACCTGGAGAGCGGGGCGGCGAGTGCCTGGCTGAAGAGCTGGGCTTTGCCCAGGGGCACGGGGAGCCCTGGGGGGCCCAAGGGGTGATGACAGACGCTGGGACAGGCTCACGTGGGCCGGGTAGGAGGCCGGGAGGCTGTTGCAAGCACCGCCAGCTCCTGCTCAGCCAGCTTCCTGCGGGCCCACACCCCCTCCCACCCTGTCTGCCATCGATTCTGTCAAACCAGTAAAGGGCATTGGGAAAGGGCTGTGTGGGGCAGAGGTGGGAAGGCGAGGGACTCCCCTTCCTTCCTCTTAGTCACTGGATCTAACTTTCAGCACATCTCTCAAGCCTTAGTCATGCCCGAGTTGATCAAGCACTTCCTTAGTGCCCAGGGTAACTGAGGCAGGGAGCCAACTGGGCTCCCACCTCAGGCCACCTACCTGCTGCCCCCTCCCCTGGGTGCTGGGATATGGAAAAGAGCTGAACCACCAGGCCAGACCCAGCCATGTCCTCACGCCACTGCGACTTCTGAACACCACTCGGCTCCTGGGCCAGATCTAGACGTGGTGCCGGGACTCAGGCAGGACACGCTAGGCTCTGGGTCCCAGTCTGCAGCTGTGTGGCTTTGGGTAAGCCACCTTACCACTCTGGACCTCAGTTTCCTTATCCTAAAACAAGATAAAGAAACGGCCCACCGTGTAAGGACTGAGTGCTCTCATGACCACAAAGTGCACAGCTGGCTTGCGATAAACATTCCTCCCATATAAGGAAATGACGTGACACCCAGACTCTGCCCTCAAGAGGTTGCCCCTGGGGGTGGAACAGAGCAACTCCCTGGACAATTAGACACACTAATGGAGCCAAATATCTCCGCACGCCTTTGCCCTGCCCTCGGAGACGGCAGCTTGCGCCCCCAGACCTCCACGACTCCTTACGCTCGTGGCTAATGATGCCCTGGTTGCGCAGGACTTCTGGACTGTTCTTCGAACGTGCCAGGCCCCATGCAGGACCTCGGCACAGGTGGCTCTCTCGGCCTGTAACACTCTCCCTCTGGCCACCTACCCCCCCGCCCCCCAACCCACTGAGATCGAATCAGCGTCCAGAAGGGTGGTCACATTGCTGCCCTCAGAGCTTGGAAGGGAGAGGGCCAACCCAGTTTTTTGCAACACCCGGGGAGACTCTAATTATTCCAGGAGATGTCAGGAAACTCTCTAGGCAAGATTAAATTTAATTCACTTTAATTAAAAAAAGAGATGACAGCCACCTGGCATGGCGGGTGGGAGGAGGAGGCAGAGCGTGCCAGGAAGTCAAGTGCCTACTATATCAGCTTCAGGTAGGCACCTCGTATTCTGGGAGGGCTCCCCTCTTCCAGAAAGGGCGGGTGGCTCCCCCGTTGGTGCACACAGAGCTGGAACTCGAGCGAAACCTGTCACGTTGCTTTGCAATGCCTGGGTCGTGTGCCTTTCTGCCTCACTGGACTGGGTGTGGTTTCCCTGGCGACCCATCATCCCAGCCGACCTTGCCCAGAAGGTTGGAGGTTTGCAGCACATGGATGCCCAACCAGGCATGAAGGTGGGTCAGAGCATTCCCCCCGTCCTCGTTTCCGCAGTTCTTCACAACTTTTTTTGTCCCTCATTGTTTTTTACAGCTTTGCTAAGGTATAATTCACATGCCATAAAGTTCACCCATTTGGCCCTGACCAGTGTGGCTCAACTGACTGGGCATTGGCCTGCGAAGCAAAAGGTCGCCGGTTTGATTCCCAGTCAGGACACACTAGTTTGTAGGTTCGGTCCCCCGTCGGGGTGCGTGCAGGAGGCAACCGATCGATGTGTATCTTCTTCTCTTTCTCCCCCAGTTCCCCTTTCCTAAGAATGAATAAATAAAATCATTTTCAAAAATTCACCCATTTAAAGCATATAGTTCAATGAATTTTGGAAAATATACACATACCGTTGTGCATCCACACCCACCATGAAGGTTTAGTGACTTCCAGTGCCCCCCAAATTTCCTCATGTTCCTTTGCCGTCTGTCTGCAGCCCCAGGCAACCACTGGTAGGATCTCCGTCGTCGGAGTTTTGCTTTTCCTAGACTCGCACGTGGGTGGAATCAGGCAGCGTGTGGTCCTCGGTGTCTGGCTCTCCTCGCCCGGGACGGCGTTGTTGAGGTCCGCCCGCGCAGCACGCATCCGTACCAGGCTCCTCTCTGTTAGCCACCGTCTCTCCGTCCTGTCGCATTTTGTTCCACGTACCCCTGGTGAAGGACCTTTGGGTTGGATCTGTTTTTTTCTGGATATTATGAATAAAGCTGCGATCATTGGCATGCAAATCTTTTGCAGACACCTGTTTTCAGTTTGCTTAAGCAGAGATTTCGACTAGAAGTTTTAGATCATAAGGTAAAGTGCTTTTTAAGAAACCAGTCTGGCCGTTCGTGCAAAGTGGCAGTACCAGTTTGCATTTTTGCCAGCAATGCAGAGGGTGCCAGATCCTCTACATCCTCACTAATGCTTGGTACAGTCAGGTGTTAGGTTTTGTTTCATAATCCCAGGCATCCTAATGGGTGTGTAGTGGCGCAACGATGAACAGAAACGGTGAGAGCAGGCATCCTGTATGTTGCTGATCTTTGCTGGGATGAACGTCATTTGGCAGTGATGTATTATCCTTTGTATATATTGCTGGTTTTGATTTCTTAATACTTGTTAAAGATTTTTGCACCCATGTTTATGAGGAATATTGATCTATAGCTTTTTTTTTCCTGCCTTGTGATTTGTTTGTCTGGATTTGCCATCAGTATAATATGAGCTTTATAAAGGAAATCGGGAAAGCCATCTCCCTCCTGTATTTTCTGAGTTTTTGTAGAGTGAGTATTTCTTCCTTAAATATTTGATGGGGTTCGCCAGTGAAGTCATCTGGGCCTGGCCTTTTCTTTGTAAGGAGATGTTAAATTACCAGCTCAATTTCTTTACTCGACACAGGTATATTTAGATCTCCTATTCCTTCTTGAGTCAGTTTCAGTAATTTTTATCTTTTGGTAAATTTGTCCACTTTATCTATGTTTTCAAAGTTATTGGTATAAAGTTGTTCATAATATTTCCCTACTGTCCTTTTTCTTCTATTTATATTAATTTGGTAATAGCTTTATCAGGGCATAATTAATATATAAGAAACTATAAATATTTAGGGGATACAGTTTACACACACACACACATGCACACACACACAGATATACCTGCGGAAACACCATATCAAGATAATGAACAAATCCATCACCCCAAAAGATTCCTGTGTTTCTTTGTATTTTCCATTATAGTTTTCATCTTTTAAAATTTGATTTGAGCCTTTTTCAGGTCTTCCAATCTTACCATGTTCAATCTTTCTTCTAATTTATTTAAAAAAAATCCTCACTCAAGGATATGCTTTTATTGATTTTAGAGAGAGAGGAAGGAAGCAAGAGACGGAAACACCAGTTGGTTGCCTCCTATATGTGCCCTGACTAGGAATCGAACCCACAAAATTTTGGTGTATGGAGCGACACTCCAACCAACTGAGGCACCTGGCCAACGCCCTTCTAGTTTTTGAACATATGGAATACAGTTATGACGTGTATTTTTATGTCATTATCTGCTAATTCTAACATTTGTGTCAATTCTGGATCAGTTTCCACTGATCGATTTTTCTCCTCATTATGCTTCTTTGCACGCCTAGTAGTTTTTGATTATATGTCTGACTTGTGAATTTTACTTTGTTGGATGCTAACTATTTTTATCTTTCTATAACTGTTTCGAGCTTTTTTTTTTTCCTGGGACACAGTTAAGCTACTTGGAAACAGTTTGATCCCCGCAGGTCTTGCTTTTCAGGTTTGTCAGACGGGACCAGAGCAGCGTCACCACCAAGTCGAGACCCTTCTGAACACGCTCCCCTGTGGCCCATGAGTTATGTGGTTTTCCAGACTGGCTGAGTGAAACAGGCTCTGCCCCCAGACCGATCCTTTTAATCCATTAGGGCTGGTTCTTTAATGGCCTTGGGTAGTTTTCTCCCACTGGTGCGCCGATCAATTTTTATTCCACTGTATCCTCTGCAGAACTCGGGGATTCTTCCTCTGGCAGCTCTCGCCTCTTTCAGTACTTTGCCCTGAAACTAGCCAGCTTCGTTGCCCTGGGGTCTCAGCTCCTGACTCCTCATCTCAGGGAGCCTGCGGGGCTCCACCTGGGCTCCGCTCCCTGGGCTGCGGCCTAGAAACTCAGTCAAGGCTGCGACTGGAGTCATTTCAAGTCTCGCTTCCTTTGTTTACTGCTTCTCGGGGATCACGATCCTTTGTTGAGTGATACCCAATGTTTTGAAAAATTGTTGCTTCATATCTGTTGTCTGGATTCTCAGTTGTTTCAAGTAGGGAGTAAATCCAGTCTCTGTTATTTCCTTATTTCCTTTTGGTTGAAAGTGGAAGTCATTCAAATTATCCTTTTAATGTCTATCGGATCCGCAGTGATGTCCCGTTTCATTCCTAATATTAGTCATTGGAGACTTCTTTCTCTTGTTTTTTGACCACTCTAGCTAAAGGTTTATTAATTTTATTGATCTTTACAAAGAATGAACTTTTAGTTTTATCAAATTTGAAAGATTTTTAAAAATTATTTATTTTTAGAGAGAGGGAGTTATTAATAAAAATGTTGTGTAATGTCCACATATTGGGAGGGTTTCCCGTATTTCTGTTATTACTTTCTAATTTAATTCTTTTGTATTTAAGGAACATATTCTGTATTATTTCGATCCTTTCAAATGCACTGAGACTTATTTTTGATCCACCCTCGGTCTACCCTGGTGAGGGTTCCACATATATATTAAAAGAATGTATATTCTTTGACGTAGTTTTATAAATGTCAGTTAGATCAAGTTTTTTGATAGTATTATTCCCATGTTCTGTGTCTTTCCTGATTTTCTGACTATAAATTACTAAGGAGGGAAGTTTTAAAATCTTCATGTATTGGAGGTTATTGTTATCACACGCATAGACATTTATAAATCTTCATGCCCTAGTGACCTTTTTAACATTATGAAGTGTTCCTCTTTGTCTACAGTGATAGCCTTTGTTTTAAAGACAATTTTGTTTGTTATTAATATGTGCGGTCCAGACTTCCCGTACTTCCATTTGTGTGACATATCCTTTTACTTTCATGTACAAAGCATGGAGCTGAATCTTGCTTTTTCATGCAGCCCGAAGTGTATCTGCATTTTAATGGCAGGTTTTAGTCCATTTATATTTAATGTATTACTGACCTGGTTAGAGTTGGTCTGCAATTTTGCTGTTAATTTAAAAAAAATTTTATTGAATTGATTAGGGTGGTATTGGTTAATAAAATTAGATAGGTTTCAGGTGTACAATTCTATAAGACATCACAGTATTGCGTGTTCACCACCTCAAGTCAAATCTCCTTCTATCACTATTTATCCCCCCTTGACCCTCTCCTACCTGCCCAACACCCTTTCCCTCTGGTAGTTGCCATACTGTTATTTATGTCTATGAGGTTGTTTTTTTCTTAAAAGGTTCTACTATGTCTTACTATGCTTGCTCGTTTGTAAAAATCTTTCTTAATATATGATTTCAGTTCTCTTTTTTGATATTTTTGTGAGCTTTTAGAGATTGATTCAGGCATTGTATAGACATCTTTATCTTATCAAATTTGAATTAATAATGACAACCTTCCACCAACTTTGTACTTGCGTAGTTCGATTACCCATCTTCCTTGTGGGTTGTATTGCTGTAATGTATACTACACCTATATATGTTACAAATCCAGCAATACAATGTTCTAATTTTTGCTTTAAATGGCAATATATATCTTAAAGAAATTAAGAAAACAACATTTAAAAACACACTGTATAATTACCGATTTTAGTGCTCTTTATTTCACATATGGATCTGGACGACAATCGGTATCATTTTTCTGTAGTTTTCAGGTTTTATTGTTTCCCTTGAGTTTTTATTGTAACACCAAGGTGCCAGCAACAAATCTGCTTTGTTTTTATGTATCTGTGAATGTCTTTATTTCATCCTGATTTTGAAGGATAGCTTTATTGTGTAGAGAACTTTGTTGACAATTTTTTTTTCTTTCAGCATTTTGACTATGTCATTCTATTGTCTTCGAGCCTCCACTATTTCTGGTGACAACTCAGCTACTCATCCTATCATTGTTCTTCTCTGTGAAGTGTCAGTTTTCTCCTTCTGCCTTCAATGTCTTTTTTTCTGTCTTAGTCTTTTAGCAGTTTGACTGGACGTATCTAGGTATGACTCTCTTTGTGTTTAGCCTTCTTGCTGAGTTTCTTAGATCCATTAGTCAATATTTTCCATTAAATTTGGGAATATTTTGGCCATTTTACTACAAATATTTTTCTGTCCACCTCTTTCTTTCTAGGGCTACAATTTAACATATGTTGGATGCTTGATATTGTCCTGCAGATTTCTGAGTCTATTGATTTTTTTCTCTATAGTTTTTCTCTGTGGTTTTCAATCTGGATAATTTCTAATGATTTGCCTTCAAGTTCACTGTTTTTATTTATTCTGTCATCTCACATTTATCATTGAGCCTTAAATTCTTTTTCAGTTATTATACTTTTAGCTCTAGAATTTCTACTTTATTTTTTAATAGTTTTAATTCTCTGCTGAGAGTTTCTATTCATTTACTCCTTCCCAGTATATTTTCTTAATTCTTTGAACATACTCATCATAGCTTTTTTTTTAAAGTTTAAAAATCTGTGTTCAACATCCGGGTCTACTCAGAGTCAGTTTCTAATGCCTACTCCCCCCTCAACCACCCCCACTCCCTGACTCTGGGTCATACTTTCTTGTTTCTTTGCACGTGTTATAAATTTTTATTGAAAACTGGTCATTGTAGATAAAACATTGTGTGAACTAAACTGTTTTATTTTTCTGTAGACATTAGTTCTTTGGTTTTGGTGGGCAATTAAGTTGCCTGGACTCAAGCTGCAGACTCTGTCTCTCCCACAGTATGAAGCTACTGATGTTTCTGTTTATTTTTATGTTTTATACTTTAGCTTGACTCCCTAGGGCTCTCCCCTGTGTCTGTATAGTTCAGGGCCCACCAGCGATCAGGTAGAGATTATGCTCAGACGCCTCAAGCCAATAAGGACTTAACCCCTGGCCACCTGAGCCCTGGGTGGGTTGAGATGTTCAGTCAAAGGTCCTAGCTTCAGGCATCCTAAGAGCCTGAATGCCTGCGAGAACCAGGGGAGCTGATGATATAAGTCTGAGTCCAAAGGCCAAAGAACCAGGAATGCCCATGTCTGAGGGCAGAAGAAGATGATGTCCCAGCTCCAGCAAAGAGAAGAAATTCACCCTCCTCTGACTCCTTGTTCGATTCTAGGCCTCAGCTGATTGGATGATGTCTACCTGCACCAGTGGGGGCGATCTTTACTCAGTCTACTAATGCACATGCTAACCCCTTCCAGAAACACCCTCACAGACACACTCAGAAGTCACTTCTTACTAGCTACCTGGGCATCCTTTAGCCAACTGACACATAAACTGACCATCGGATGTGGCTCTCTCACTTTCAGTATCTCTCTGCTAAATACGCCACCCCTGAATCACGTTCACCGCCTTTGGCCGTGTGAGCTGCGGGACTTGCTGTCCTTGCTGAGAGGGCAATGGCACCCCAGGCATCGAGGTCACGGTTCGCTGCTCCTCTCCTCAGCAGCAGCTCTGCCCTCGGTAGAGACTTGCCCCGTTGCTGCCTGCCTTTGGTCACGTGCCAGTGCTCCGTTAGCCGAAAAATTTCGTCCAGTTTCATACTTGTTTTCTGTGGGGGAGAATTGCTTAATGTTGAAATTGAATTGTCAACAATGTTCATGTTGACATTGCTAGAAATCTTGCCCATCGTGTGCTTTCAGGATTTTATTATACAACTAAAATTAGTTCATCATCAACACTGAGAAAGTGAGATCACTTCTCAAATCATTTATAAGCTATTGCTTAGAGATAATTACTGTTAACAGTGTAGGTATATCCTTTTAAACATATACATTAAAAACCAAAATGGGGGAAAAAAGGTGGGGGGGAGTGATGTCTCCAAATGTTAAAAGCAAACAAACAAAAAAACCGAAATGGGGAAAGTCGATACATAATTTACTATTGGGGTAAAATGTATGAACAAACCTTATTTGGATGTGCAGTTCTGTGGCATTAAGTACTTTCACATTGTGGTACAGCTGTTACTACTACCTATCTCCAGGCCATTTTCATCTTAGCGTACCAATTAAACAGCATTCCCACCTCCCCCAGCCCCTAGCAGCCGCCGTTCCACTTTCTGTCCCCATGAACTGGACCACTCTAGGTACCTCACGTAAGTGGAGTCACACAATACTTGCCCTTTCGTGTCTGCCTTATTTCATTTAGCACAGTGTCCTGAGTGTTCACGCATGTTGTGACATTAGAATTTCCATCCTGTTTAGCCCGAATGATACTCTGTTGCATGTATATACTGCATTTCATGTATCCGTTTATTTTGCATTGTTTTACGTTGGGTCGTTGCCACCTTTTGGCTACTGTGAACAGCGCTGCGGTGAACATGGGTGTCCGGACACCAGTTCCGGTTCTTCTGGGTATGCACCCACAGTGGAACTGCTGGATGGCACAGTAACTCTTCAATATTTTGAGGAACTGTTGTACTGTTACCCACATGTAACTCTCTCCACGGTCTACACTAGCAGTGCACAAAGGTCCCGGTTTCTCCACATTCTCACCAGCCCTCATTTTCTGTCTCTTTTCTGATAGTAACGCTCCCAGCGGGTGTGCGGGGACATCTCCGTACGGTTTTGACTTGTATGTCCCCTAATGATTAGCAATACTGAGCATTTTTTCACGTGCGTATTGGCTATTTTTGTATCTTCTTTAGAGAAATATCTATTCAAATCCTTCACCCATTTTAAAACCGGGTTGTTTGTGTTTTTGTTGTTGCTGACTTGTAGTCCTTCATACATTCTGGACATTAATGCCCTATCATGTACATGATTTACACACATTTCCTCCCATTCCATGGGTTGATCCCTCACCCTGTCAGTGGTGTTCTTGGGTGCACAACATTTTGGTGGAGTCCAACTTAACTACGTTTTCTTTTGTTGCCTGTTTTTGTTGTTGTGTCTAAGAAACCGCTGCCAAATCCAGAGTCATGAAGCTTCCCCCTCATGTTTTCTTCTAGGGCTTTTATACTTTTAACTCTGACATTTGGCTCTTGGATCGCTGTTCAGTTAATTTTTGTACATAGTGTAAGGTAAGGGTCCGCCTTTCCCCCCGCGTGTGGATGTCCGCTTTTCCAATACAATTTGCTGGAAAGACTGTTCTTGCCTTGTTGAATGGTCTTGGCACCCGTGTTGAAAATTATTCGACCATAAGTGAGAGGGTTTATTTCTGTGTTTTCTATTCTGTTTCATGGGTTTAGATGTCTGTCTTTATTTCAGTATCATAGTATTCTGATTGCCATAGCCTTGTAGTAAGTTTTAAAATCATGAAGGGTGAGACTTCAAACTTTGTACCTCTTTATCAAGATTGGCTTGGCTGTTCAAGGTTTCTTAAGATTTCATACAAATTTTAGAATGAATTTTTCTTTTTCTGCAAAAAATACTGGAATTCTGATTCTGTAAATCTGTAAATTATTATTTTTTGTATAATTTATTGAGTATGCTATTACAGTTGTCCCATTCTACCCACCCCCGCCACCTTATCCCCTCAGCCCTGCGTCCCATCCCATCATCCCCACATCTCTTAGTCCACGTCCATGGGCTGCATGCACCAGTTCTTTGTAAATCTGTAAATTATATACACTGCTTTTACACTACCTTTTTCACAAAATATTATGAATACACGAAACATATATCACGAATATCTTTTATGTTCACGGTGTACTCCCACAGTGTTGTTTGTGTCTGCATGGTATCCCACTTATGGATAGCTATAATCTATTTACTCTTACCCGACTGTCCAGTATTTAGGTTATTTCCCATTTTAATATTATAAAGAGCACATAATGATTATCCTTGTACGATTATCTTTCGATAGGGTCCTTTTGGAGGGCGGTCATCACTGTTTTAATTATAGAAAGAACACTGACAGGAGAAGGAACTTTAAAAACCGTTTTTGTTGTCTCTCCTCTGTTTTACAGATGGAAACCCAAAGGCTCCCAGAGCCTCAGTGATTGGCAGGTGGTCACGCACCAGCTCCGGCTGGGCTTGGACCCGCCCCCAGGAGCCAGGTGAATTTAGATTCCTGCCCCGTCTCCCGGCACCGGTACATTCCGGGGCGGCTGAGGCAGCTCGGAGGCCAGCGCCAGGCAGACACTCAGGACGCGCTCCCCCCTCCTTCACAGCGGGCCTGAAACGAGAGCTCAGGGTCTTCCTTAACCTAGTTTTCCCCTTCCGGCCATCCGAGGCCTGAGACAGTTTTTAATTCCCTCCTCTTGCTTGAAGGCAAGGGGGAAAAGCCCTTTCTCCTCCTTCAGTCAAACCACAACCCTTATCATTTAAATTAGCGAATTAATATTCCTATTCATCCTACAACATATTGTATGTGTTATATTTCATCACATTAACGTATAGGTTATATAGAAAATATGAAATTATAGTTTATAGGAATTATTTGCCAGCAATTATTCTAAGCACTTTAAATGTGTTTATTCATTTACCACCTTTTAGCTGAGAAAGTGACAATTAGCTTGGGCTGAGAAGGCACAAATCTGGCCATTTGTCAACCCGAATGGCAGACATGGGTTGGGCCCTCTGCACAGTGGCCAGGAAACAATGTTCCGCAGCAGGACACACGCCGGCGCTCTAAAATGTCACAGTGCCTCGCTGCTTTAGGTGACGGTTGACTTTTCCCTCACTGAGGAACTCTGTGCTCCCAAACGATGGGCTACCTGAGGCGCTACCTCTGGAAGTGCTACCAGGAGGAATTCGGGAACGGGCGGAATGTGAGAATAAAACATCCCGCTCCTGCCCTTCTCTCTCGCAGAGAAGCAGCCCCCACCTGCCCTCCAGGCACGGGGCCTCAGATGAGGGACTTCTGAACACAGCATTCCACGCTTATCTTAGCTTCGAGGTTTCAAGGAAAGAGAGCTCTGGGTCTGCTTAAAAGATTTTTTTTTCTTTAAATCCTCACCAGAGAATATGTTTATTGGTTTTAGAGAGCGAAGAAGGGGTGGGAGGTGAACATTGATTGTTGCCTTCCGTCTACACCTTGACGGGGGAATCAAACCTGCAGCCTAGGTGCGTGCCCTGACAGGGATAAAGCCTGCAACCTTCTGGTGACGCTCCCACCAGCTGAGCCATGGGCCAGGCCTCTAGGTCCACTTTGCAGTCCGGATTTGACGTCAGTCCCTGTAAATACAAGTCCTACTTTGTTTTGAGGCTAAAACATTGCTTCATTTAAATTCCACCTGGACTCCACCCTCCAAAGTTCCACAGGAATTCTTTTTTCTTTTTTTTTAGGTCTAGTTTTAAAATTTTATCCCTCTTTCCTAGGTCAATCAACAGTGTATGGAGTAGGGTCTCTTGTCTGGATTTCATCTAGATCTGCTTTTTTTAAAGCATGTTTATGGTGATAAAATGCATATAACGTGAATTTGGCGTTATAACCATTTCTGACTGTGCAAGTCAGTGGTTTTGTGCAACTGCCACCGCTATCCATTTCCAAGATATTTTGGTCACCCCTATAACCATTGAGCAATAAACTACCATCACCCCCCACCCCCCGGCCCCTGGTAACTTCCGATTTATACACTGTCTCTGCTGAATTGCCTGTTCCAGATACTTCATATAAATAAAATCACACAGGACTTGCCCTTTGTGTTTGGATCATTTCACTTAGCATAATAGTTTCAAGATTCCCCCATGTTGCAGCACATGGGAGAACCTGATTCCATCTCAGGGCTGGGATATCACTTCACACCCGTGAGGACGGCTGTAATATTTGTATTTATTTTTCTAACTTAAAAAAAAAAGAAAAGAAATGTATTGGATAACATTGGTTCATAACATCATGTAAATTTTAGGATCACTCTAGCCTTTCTTTTTCTGGTTTTTGTGGCATGTGTTCTCCCTCATTGCAGTGGGTGGAGAAATTGGACTTTGTCAGGTTACGGGCTTGTTCTCGGTCTTAGCCTGACGGGGTGGGGACACAACTTCTAAGCCTCGATGCCAAGGCTACCTGGGCTGCATGTCGCCCCACGAACCAGAGCTGCTCAGACTTGAGCGTCAGAGTCACGTGGGGAGTCTGGTCGGGGACACTCTGCTGTCCCCACTCCGAGGGTCTCTGATTAAGAAGGTGTGGGCGGGAACCCTAGAAGTATATTTCTTAAACATTTCTGGGTGGTGCTGATGCTGCTCGTTCTAAGAGGCCCCACTTTGGAACACTGTTTTAACCCACCCGTGTGTCACCTTCGCTTAATAGAGTTGCAAGGGTCAAGTGTCAGGTGTATGAAGAGCTTGGTTCAGGTTTGGCATCATAGTTAGTGCTCAGTAAATGCAAACTGTTACTATTATTTTCAAATAAACTATTCAGATGCACAAATAATCCACACACCCATTCATTTTTTTTTTTTTAAATGCAGTGACAAGTTCATTCACTCTTTGGTCCTCTGAGAGCTTATAGTCTAAGGCAATGACTTTCACCTGGTGTGCCACAAGGATTTTTTAAAATGTGCAACACCTGACCGTTTAGTCCAGGGCACTGACCCCCTTCCCCTTAGACTGTCAAATAAGAAAATGACACAGCCCGCACAGCACTAGCCGTCCTGTGCGAATGAATGAAAATTATACCAAATTTTTTTTGTCAGATTGGCAAAAAATATATATATATTTTTTTATATCTTTTATAAATATATATTTATATATTTATATAAATATATAATTTCTTTTACTTATATATATATATATATTTTTTTTTTGGTGCATTGCAGAATTTTAGTAATTATGTGTGCCAGGAGATGAAAAAGGTTGAAAATTAC
This sequence comes from Mormoops blainvillei, assembly GCA_004026545.1. NCBI lineage: Eukaryota > Metazoa > Chordata > Mammalia > Chiroptera > Mormoopidae > Mormoops > Mormoops blainvillei. Next base: position 46,772 of record PVJD01001892.1, on the reverse strand, counting down.
TGGGCTATGGGGCAGATAGAAAACTAATTAACTATACTTCAAGGCTGAATGATAAAGTCCCTACATAGACGTTGAACACATAACTTGAATTATTTCAAAATATGTAATTTTGTGTATCTTCCCCCATGGAGTATTTTTATTACAAACGTTTTGCCCTGTCATTATTAGAAAACCACCCAAGCCAAAAATATTAAATGCTGTCTATGCTGAATTCTGTTTACCCATTCTATTGTAGGACACTTCATTGCTTCCAAAGTTGTTACTGATAGAAATAACTTTCCTGTGGAGATCTTATAGACAAACTATTTGTCAGAACCACAGACGACTTCTTTAGGAAAGAGCCTTAAAATGGGGACATAATTGGGGCAAAGGGCATGAGCTTTGGAAGGTCTCCCTAAAATCACTGTCAGATTTCCTTCCATCTTGGAACAGAAGGTTTCCGGCAAACACTTCCGTGGGGCAACGTCTGTGTTCCTCTCAGCAGTTTCCCATGATTCTAAGCAGCAGGCAGAGAAGGTGGGACCCAGCAACAGACGCAGGGTCTGGTCACTGTCCGTCTGGGCCTCTCACCGCTTCTTGCTGAGGAATGTGTTGGCCCGGGCACTCGGGGCCTCCGTCTGCCCTCCCCTTTCTTGGTCAGAGGGCAGCCTTGGGCCCTACGCCCACCCCTAATGGTGTGTGGATCGTTTTACGGGTTTTCAGTGCAGTGTGAAGCATGGGAGGGAAATCATTTCCTGGTGACCTTAATTTAACCCAAGGCTTGGCTGAAGCGTGAGTAACCCAAGGCAGTCGCTCAGAGAGCATGAAGTGGCTACATCCACGGTCAGCCCTCATATAAGACGAATCACTCTTCCAAGGGAGTAGCTGCTTCCACCGCCATCGCCGAGGACAATCCGGCCTTACCTGTGTATAGGGCATCCTCTGTGGCACTGGGCACCACCTGTTCAGCCCGCCCTTGCTGCTAAGGCCTCGAGGCAAGCCTCGGGGGGACCCCTCCCCAGGGACCCCAGCCCTGTGAGCTGCACTGGGGGCTGAGTTCCTTGCAAACCTCGTCTCACTCCGACTCATTCCTATTCGTGGCCCCACACCACAGCCAAGGAAACTGAGGCTCAGAGAAGAATGGGAGCTCGGCCAAGTGAGAAATCAGGAGGGTCGGGGTTAGAAGTCGGGTTGCGTGCGTCCCGAGGCTGGACCGGCTGCCCCACATCAGGCCCAGAGGGTCACCTGTGGACCGTGTGCCCTGTGCAGCCTTTTCCCACTGCTGATCGCTTGCCTCACGTTCGGAGACCTCGTCCGTGCGTCTGTCTTGTTTCCTTACTATCGTCTCATATCCCGATGCCTGGCTTGCTGCTGTTCTCCGGGTGACCCAGGCTTAGTACGGGGTTGGGCACAGAGGCGGCACTCAGATGCGTGAGGACATCCTTTTTGCGTTTCCTTCTCTTTGCCTTTCTTTCTTTTCTCCGTTCCTGTTCCCAGAAGGAGCTGTTTTGGATGGCTACGCTCCTTTCAAGAAAAACCTATTGAAGAGGAGAAATGTCCTCATTCCCCTCCTTGCAGTTCAACTTTTTAAAGAGACCAAAGTTACTGAAACCGCCTTTCCCCTAAACCTACTGCGATCTTAAAGAAAGCCACGAAAATCCAGACAGCTCAGTATTTAACGTCCATGAAAGCTGATGGAGCAATTTCAGCTCTGACCGGCTGCAGCAGGAGTTCCGGGGAGCCAGCTCCTCTCGCTCCCTCGCCACCTTCTATCCCTTCTGCCGCACTCAGTGTTTAGCACAGGCTGGGGGCCAAGCGGTGCACTTGACCTTGGGTTTCTCAGCAATACCCATGGGTCAGGATGACAGGCACTAACAGTGAAGAACGGCCCAAGAGGAGGTCACTATTCACCACATTCTCTTTTTTCAGCTTTATCTGGTTATATCTGAGAAATAAAATCATAAGGTGTTTGAAGTGTACATTGTGATCATTTGACATGTGTGTATATTGTGAAAGGGTCCCTCCCCTACCTGCCTGTGAGCTCTCCGAGGGCGGGGAGTGGGAACCTTGTGTGTGTAAGAAAATCCGCGCTTGCACGTGTACACATACGTCTGTTTCTTTACCGTAATCTCCGTTGTGCACGACCTAGCGCGTGCGCATATTAAGCACTCGGTAAATATTTGTTGATCGAACGAGTGTATAATGCTGTGTATTTCTTTAGAATCTGTTCAGTGGCAGTAACTTCATTTTACCCATAGAGAAACCAAGGTCCAGAGATGTGACTTGCATCGGCTGAGGTCCCGCGGCTGAAAAGGAGCAGAGCTGGGATTTGCATCCCAGCCCCGGGCCCGGCCAGGACAGCGCCTTTTCTATCTCACTAGGCTGCCCGTTTCCTTTGAGGTTTATAAAGCAAGTTAAACAGAAACAAAAAGTTCAGAGGAAATTCACCGCAAGGCAGAGTGTTTACCAGCGATGACCTCACCTCCGAGGCAGTGAAAGGCTTTGCAGAAAGAGCTCAAAAGAAAATGCCTTCGCAATGAATGAGCCGGGCTGCCAGGGCTTGGGCTGACTCATGATAAGTTTTCACTTTATAAGGACTTTATTGGGCCCCCCTGGGCATACCTTTTGCCCTGTGCGCGGGCCTGGGAGAGGGTAAATGGGGTGAGTACAGGCGGCAGGGAGCGTGGCCCTGGCCGGAAGCTGAGCTCTGCCGGCTGTGTGCCCAGGGACCCTTCGCTCCCACCCTTGAATATGCTTCCCCCTCTGGATGTCTGGTCCCTGGCAGACCTTACCCAGGTGGGTCTAGGGGTCTGTGTGTGACCCCCCGAGTCCCAAGTCTCACAAAACTCTACCACATTCACCACCAGCGCTTGCTCATTCATTCTTTTTTGGTCACCCCTCCCTCCTGCTGTGTCTTTTGTCCTTGAAGTCACTGAAGTGGCCTGGCCACAGTGGCTGTGCTGCCTGTATTTGGAAATTCATGCCAAGAGCTGTTTTCCAAAGTTCCCTGCTGGGTGGGCCCGCGGTGCTGTGTTCTTGGCAGTGGCAGGTAAAGGTCACTTGTACCACTCTGTTCGTGCCTTGGCCCACACAGGCAGCACGGCCTGCCTTGTGGCTGGGCACCTCCTCTCAGGGCACGCACACCCGGGCCACTGCCCTGACCCCATTTCCCCTCCTCCTCTTCCAAACGACCTGCGAGCCGTCCATACCCGTGCACAGTCCAGTCTTGCCGGCCAACCTATCAGACAGCCCTGAGCTGTGTTTTGATTCTGGGCAGTGAGAACTATGGAGAACCCCGCCCCCAGCCACTTCCATCACCCCTACTACTTCTCACAGCCACCCTGGCTGGTTGGGTTATCGCCTGCCCATTTCAGAGATAGAGAAGCTGAGGCTCAGCGAGTCACCTGCTAAGATCCCACAGCCAGGAGGAACCGGGAGGGCCCAGGGCTGGGACCCTCTGGTCCGACTCTTCAGTTCGTCAACAGGGCGTCACGCATTCTCTCAGATCCCAGCCTGCTGCAGAGGTTCACACGGGGATCAGGCAGGGAAGGACCTTAGGAATGCAGGAAGGCCATCCCAGGAATGCTTGGCACCTGCTAACTGATGGAAATAGTTGGGGTGTGATGTCACACATCACTATCTGAATGCCATCGATTGGCCTGTGTGCTCGGGTTGGAGTTGGATAATGATTTACCTGCACGCTCAGGGTTAGGAATGAGAAGGAAGTATAGATTATGACCCAAGGCCACATGCTTTCTCAAGTGGGAGAGAGGACAGGCGGGAGCTGGAGCAGTGACCCGGCACACCCGTGACAGCCAGTGTCTGTGCCTTCTCCAGGGACAGCCGTAGCTAAGGTCTCAGGCAAACAGAGCCCATCCCATCCTATTTCTGCTGCTTCCTAGCTGTGGACCTTGGGCGGGTCCCTCCCCTGCTCAAGCCTTGTCTCCTCATCAGTAAAATGAGAATGTCAACCCCCACTTCATACGGAGGTCAGGAAGGTCACACGAGATAAAGCTGGTGGAGGGCTTTGCATGTAGGGGTGCTCAGTCAATGTAGGCTTCCTGCCTCCTCCCACCACATGGAATATCAGCTCTAATTCCCATCAGCTTAGGAGGGAGTTGGGCTCTAGGCTTGGATCCCACTGCTACCATTTCCTGTGTGTTCAACCTGGAGAAAGTCATTTCCTCTCCCCGAACCCCAGCTCCCTCTGGGGAGATGGGGGTGGTGACGGTAGCATGGAGGGGTTGGCAGTGAGGTTCAAACACAGCAGTGTACAACGATCTCTGACGTTTATCGCACCAGCGCTCTGGAGCGGGGCCTGAGCTTCTGAATTTCCAGCAAACTCTTGGTGATACTGCCACTACTGGTCCAGGGACCACACTTTGAGTAGTGAGGTGACAGATTAAGGTCAGTGGGGTCATGGAGGTGAATGTGCGGGTCAGACGTACCTGCTGGGAGACTTTTCAGTGGGCTCTTGCCTTCAGGGTTTCCCCTGATTGAGGCAGAGCTAAAGATGACCTGGTAATTGATCGAGCATATCAGTGCAGGGGGTAGGGGCAAATCAGTTCCTGTCCCCTCAGAGCCCTAGTGCAGGGGGGAGACTGACAAGTACATACCCATTACACCCCAAATGTGAGAACTGTGGTTGTCCTCGCCCAGTCCAGGGGTCAGGCGGGATGACTGCAGGTGTCGAGGATGAGGGGTCGTCCTCCAGAGGGAGGAGGGTGAGGAGAGGGTGGGGGCAGGCGTACTGTGGGAAACCGGAGTCACACAGACACGCACCGAGGACATAGTCCATCTCTGTGTCATCCTTTACAGCCTCGTGTGGAGGGAAGCACCCAGGCTTGGGAGGCAGGGACAACTTGGGTCATAGCTCTGCTATTCAGACACGGTGTCACGGACATGCTGTGTGACCTCATCAAGAGGTGTGTTCTTTTCTGTAAGGTGGAGATGATGTTTCCTATCGTGAGTGCTTTAGGGAGGGGTGGGCAAAACGGGGAGCGTGGGGCAGCGTCTGGCTCCAGGCATGGTGAAACCCTTCCTGGACACGCGGACATCCGGTGTCCGAGCACGGGGAGCCGGGTCTCCCAGCGGCCTCCGCGGGCAGGGCACCCCCTGCTCTGTGGCTCCCACGCGTCTCCCCTTCTCCCCCAACCAGGCTTTCCGATGAGGATGGGGAGTGAGCCAGGGTCCCAGGGAGACTGGTTTTGTCGGAGCCTCTGACCTTCAGCCCGTGCGCTACCTGGCAGTAATCCAGAGACCTGGCTGAGATAACAGGGCCCTTATCGTGGTCAACGGCTCCTCCTGGGATAAGAAGAGAAGGACAGACCAGCCTCTGTTTGTGCTACCCTGGCATGACACCCAGTGGCAGCCTACCTCCCAGACGTTGGCTGGGCTGCAGTGACCCGGAGCTGACCTGCCTTTCAGAGTTGCCCCCCCGTGCCCCACCCCCACTTCCCACCCCCACCCCAACTTGCCTGTTTATCTGCTTAGTCCTCCCCGTCACGTTTACCCTTTAGAATGGCCACCCAAAAAACCCCACAAGAAACAACAGTTGATGAGGACGTGAGGAAACTGTAGCCCTTGTGAACGGTAGGTGGCAACATAAAATGGCGCACCCGTTGTGGTTAACAATATGGCAGATCCTCAAAAAATTAAACAAAATTTCCGTGTCGTCCAGCAACTCACCTTCTGGGTTTATACCAGAAGCACTGAAAGCGGGGAGTTAAACAGGCATTTGTCGACACACGTTCACAGCTGCATTATCGCAACAGCCCAAAGGTAGAAACAATGAAAATGTTTATCAGCGGATGAATGGATAAAAAAGTGTGGTGCACATATACAGTGGGATATTACTCAGTTTTTAAAAGGAAGGGGCACACTGTGCTACCCAGAGGGACAGCACGGTGCAGTAGAAAAGGGCAGGGGAACTGGCCTGGATCCCTGGGGTCCAATCCCTTGGGTGAGTAGCTCACCTCAAGGGTGCCCAGCTCTCCTGGTTTGCCTGGGGCTGAAAGGTTCCTGAGACACAGAACTTTTGGCTGTGAAACAGGGATGGTTCCAGGAAATTTGGGATGAGTTTGGTCACTCCCTTGAGCCCTCTGAGCCTCAGTTTGCTCATCTGTGAAACGGGGATAATTATCTGTTGGGAGGATTAAGTGGAAGAATTGAAGGAAGCATCCAGCACGTGGTGAGTCATCGGAAGGTATCAGTTACTTGCTTCTCTGCCTGGAGGAATCACAGACCTTCAACTTTGAATTGTCCTTATTGCCAAGATCTTTTGAAATCGACACTGAAGCAGATTTGGAGTAGTGTCTGCATTTGAGAAACCACTAAACCTTTCTGCTGTGCTTTTGCCCCACATGCGTTTTGGTGGACGAGGCTAAAGCCACAAAGAACAGAAGGGGGTTAGTAAATAGAGATCAGAAATTGGGAGGCTGGGCTCACTCTCAACCCTGCCACTGACTTGCTGTGTGACTTTGGACAAGTCACTTTGCCCCTCTGGGCCTCAGTCGTCTCATCTACAGCATGGAGGGTCGGGGTGCGTGACCACTGAGTGCGTCCGAGTGCGCCTCCTAGTTCTAACACTCAATGATCCTGTGGTGCTGAGACTCAGTACCTCGTACGTTGTTACACAGACACCACTGGCGATGGGACCATTTGGTTGGTGCCGGTAAAAAGGTGATGCGGAAGAAACCCAAGTTTTTGGCACCTTCTTAAGCACCAACTAAAACATTTTAAATGGCATAAGGTGGAAAATAACCTCTCACAGATGGAGAAGCTGGTCCATGTCTACACAGCAGGCTGGGCACGGTCTTGCGGCACCAGGCCACTGGACACTTAACTGCTCATTCCTTTGTTTAACTGTTCATTCACTTGTTCCTTCCTGCTTCCCTTCACTTATTCATTCATTCTTTCACTGAGCGATTCACAGGGTGATCGATAGCGTGCCTTCTGAAGTTGGTTTGCTCGGGTTCGAATCCTGGCTCGGACAATCATTAGTTGTGTGCTCTCAGCAAGTTCCTGGACTTCTCTGTGTCTCCGCCTCCTCATCTGTAAAATGGGGACAACAGAAGCGCCTTCCTTTTGGAGTGGTTTTGGTGTTAAATGTGCTATTTTATGTAAAGTTCTTTGACCAGCACCTGTCATCTCCAAGGTGTGATGAGCACGTTAGCTATTGTTTGTTTACTCTTTCGCCATTTACCGAGAGACAACCATGTGGCTGGCACTGGTCTGGGAGGCCGACACTGGTGTGGTCAGCCACCAGGGCTTCAAATCTGAAGGTCAGTGCCAACCTTGAGGAAGTCACGGCAGGATAAACAGGCAATAACAGAGTCATGTGGTCAGTGTTGTGCAGGTAAGCACAGGGTGCTACGGGAACGAAGAGGAGGGGCACCCAGCCTGGATGGGATGGGCCCCAGAGGGGGTGTGTGTCCAGGAAGGTTTCCTGGCAGAGGTGTCTTTTGATCTGGGTCTCCAGGCACAGGTACATATTAGTCAGGAGGTGAAGGGGGTGGAGAGGCCAGAAACTCTGGTGCCCAGAACAGCTTGGGCAAAGGCTCGGAAGGGAGACTGTGGATGTTCGGGGAACAGACATGGTTTGGCATGGCTTGCCGGGCTGGGCGGGGAGTGGTAGATGCAGCCAAAGGCATCAACCTTGGAGCAAGCAAAGCCTCCACCATGCTGGACATCCCAAGACTGCTAAGGAGTTAATATTTCATGTGTTAAGGCCAATATCTCCAACTTTTGGGATCAAAGCCACACACACACAAACCTCTCCATTAAGAGATTTATTTATAAATAAATTATATACATGTACTACCATACAAATATGTCACGTACATTATGAGACACACAAAAATAGAAACATTTAATCAGGTTACTTGTGCTATTTTTCTTTTCTTTTTGCCTGAATCGTGTGAGTTCTTTATACATTTGAATATTAACCCCTTGTCATATATGTCGTTTATAAATATGTTCTCTCATTCAGTGGGTTGCCTTTCCATTTTGTCGATGGTTTCCTTTGCTGTGCAAAACCTTTTTAGTTTGATGGAATCACAGTTATCTATTTTTGCTTTTGTTGCCTGTCCTTTTCATGTCCAGTCCAAAAACTCATCTCAAAGGCCAATGTCAAGGGGCTCGCCACCTGCGTTTTCCTTCCAGGAGTTTTATGGTTTCAGGTCTTATGTTCAAGTCTTTGACCCACGTTGAGTTCTTTTTTGCGTATCGCATAAGGTGGTGGCCCTGTCTGCTTCTTTCATCTGTGGCTGTCCAGTTTTCTCAACAGAAAAATTTAAAACGAGAGATACGGAATGCCTGCAAATTGTGGCACTTTTCCTCCTTTGCCTCAATGTTTCCTGTCATGCACCTTCTGGAATGCTCCCCTGCCCCCTGCTTTGGGGCTCATTGCTCTGGACGATGGGGTACGTCAAAGGATGGTAAGTGGGAGAGTGAGTTTTCACTTTTCAAGGGTCATTTTGACATATATAGACATTGGTATCCCTGCAGTCTTTAAAATAAAGATGTAGTTGCATATTATTAACATCAAAATGTGGTAATATATTAAGAAAAAAAAAGTTCAGGGTTACAAGCACCCCAGTTTGCTCAGGACCGAGTGCTTCCCTGGGACACAGGACTTCAGTGCTACCACTGAGACTGGCCCAGGTGATCTGGGCCACCCTAGCAGTGTGTCTAGAACAATCCCGTTTTGCAAAGAATATAAAGGAATGTTTAAAAAAGAGTTGGAAGGCTGTTAATCCAAACTATTACCCGTAGTTATCACTGGGTGGTGTGGTGGGGGGTGGGGTGGGAAGTTACAATTGCTTTTATTTCTATTTATTAAGAAATATATCTTGGGTTTTGCTTATCTGAATTTGATATTTTCTGATGAGAACTTAGTATTATTGTATGATTTTTTAAAACATGGACAACAAGAAAGTCGAGACTCATTATTGGCAAGCAGGGCATAGCACGGGAGGAGACAGAGGAAGGAAGGAGGCCCGGGGCAAGTTAGGGGCAGTTGGAGAATACGGTGAGAAAGGCGAAGAGGGCTCGGACTTGGCAGGGACAGCAGGAGGGGGAAAGATGGGTTCCAGAGGTCAGTGAGAGAGAGAGACTCCATAGGACTCGGTGACTGATTCATGTGAGAACTGAAGGAGAGGCAGGAGATGAGTTTCTGAACGGCGCTGTTAGCCGAGGTGGGTGAGACGGAAGGAACAGCGGTTCTGAGAAGGCGGGGTAAAGACGCGTGCTCTGGGCAGCAAGGGGGGCGTGCTGGGAGCATGCTGTTGGCTTGTTGGCTTGGCTTTGGACAAATGGACGTGCCTGTGGGACACCCAGGAGGAGGCGTAGGAGCTCAGGGAACTAGCTATACGCAGGCCTGCGTCTTGACTTAAGACACTATTACCAGTGCCCTGCCCCCCACCGCCCTTGAAAATCCACCCAGACCTTCAACTATGTGCCCTACTGGCCTGAAAGTCCCTTTTGATTCATGCTGGTTCGAAAGGAGCTAGGTTTTAAGGCATTTTAGTCTCGAGTTTAAGACATGCTTCTATCACTTGCAAGCAGCAAAAGATGACTTGTGCATCATATAGGAAGTTTCTCTTCTTTCTTTTAGCAAAAAAAAAAAAAAAAGTGTTCCTCTCTTACCATTTTTTTTCTCTCCAGAATCAGTGTAGTGATTTCAACTCTTTTCACTGTATGAGACAAGTTTCATGGCCCGGCATCCGGTGTACCTTGTTGTGCCCTTGAAAATAATGTGTACTCTGTTGTTAGGCGGAGTATTCTATAAATGTCAATTAGGTCAATTTAGTTGACAGAGTTGTTCAAGTTTTCTTTATCCTTGATGACTTTCTGTCTGTCAGTCATGGAGTGTTGAAATTTCCAACTCAAGTTGTGGGTTTGTCTGTGTCTCCTTTCAGGTGCGTCCGTTTTTGCTTCATGTATTTTGAAGCTCTGTCATTAGGTGCGCACATACTCGGGAGTGTAATATCCTCTGAATGAATCGATCCCCTTTTCATTAATAAATATCCTTCTTAATCTCCGATACCATCCCTTGTTCTGATGCCTACTTTGTCTGATAATAATATAGCCACTCCAACTTTCTTATGATTGGTATTTTTCTACTATATATTTTCCCATATTTTTACTTTTATCTATTTATTTTTAATTTTTTCTTTTTTTATTTCTTTTTTTATATTTAAAATGGGTTTCTGGTAGACAGCATGTAGTTGAGTCTTGCTTTTTCAATTCAATCTGACCATCTCTGCCTTTAAATTGGGGTTTTTAGAAAAATTAGCATTTACTGTCATTATTGATGTAGTTGGGTTTAAATCTACTATCTTGCTACTTGATCTCTATTTGTTCCATCTCTTCTGTTTTTTAATTTCCCTTTGCCTGGCTTCTTTTGGATTAATTATCTTTTATGATTTCATCGTATGTTTACTTTTTGTTTTGTTTTTTTTAGTAGTTACTTTCGGGTTAATTGTATGCATCTTTAACTTGTCACATAGTATTTGTATGTTATGCAACTTTACACATTTATTAGTTAGGCTTCAAAGGAGCAGAAGCACTGGGAGTGAGGTGTAAAATGAGTTATTATAAGAATTTAACCTTGTACAATTCTATGGAACTGGCTAAACATTTATAAAGGGTTCTCTTCTGACAGTGAAAGGAAGGAACTTGGGAAGAGGAGACAGATTTAAAGTTGGGGAAGAGCAGAAACAAACCAGCACCCCCGTGTCATCTCTCACCTCTGCCCAGACAGCGACTTCAAGGCTGTGAGTGACACATGGGAAAACTGGGGCTTTTCCTCTTGAAGCAAAACACACGCCTGAGCTCGGGATCGGTGAAACAGTGGGAACCGTGGGCCCAGCTGCCACCTTCCTGATGACAAGATGACACAGCAGTTAAGTGACAGAGTATGTGAGCCACACCTGGTGTCCCTGTACCAGCTGAGTGCTCAGAAAACAAGAAACAACCAACAAACAAATAAACGAGCAAAAAACAAAAAAGCAAGTAGCTCTTTTGCATTTATTCTACCTTCCAGATGTTGTACAAAATGTCTCTGTAACCTGGGGTAACTTGGAACTCTACAGGGAAAGGAATTCTGGGAAACGTAGCTCCAGCTGAGCTGAGTTGACAGCATACAAATCTACTACGGCCGATTATATGAGAAGCTGACAGTAACAGTCTAGTTCCATTTCCTGCCCTGTCCTGTGTGTGCTCTTACATTTCTCTTTCACGTAAGGTTGTAAACCCCAGCATGCACTGTCATTTTTGCTTATCTTTCAAAGAAATTGACAAATGAAGAAAAAACACCTTTATATTTACCCACTGGTTGATTCCTTTGTGTAGATTCAGGTTCCTGTCCAGCACCATTTTTCTTTTACCCATAACATGTCCTTCGTCGTTTCTGGTAACGCAGGGTTGCTGGTGACAAATTCTCTCCATTTTTCATTTTAATGAAAAAGTTTTCATTTCTCTCTCATCATTTAAAGAGTATTGTTGAGGGAAACCTAGAATTTTAGGTTGACAGGTTTTTCTCTCTCAGTGCTTCAAACAGGGCCCATCGTCCTCTGGCTTGCATAGTTTCCGACGGGAAGGCTTTTCGTTCTTATCGTTGCTGTACGTAACATGTCTTTTTTCTCTGTGTACTTTAAAGATTTTCTTAATTATCATTGGTGTTCAGCACTTTGACTATGATGTATCTTGATGTGGGGTTTTTACGTTTATTTTGTTGGGGGTTTATTGAGATTCCGGATCTGTTAATCAAACTTAGAAAATTTGCAGCCATTATTTCTTTAACAATATATCCTTTTTTGTTTTTGTTTCTTTCTCCTTTCCTTCTTGGACTTCAGTTACACATGCGTTTGACCATTTGTCTTCATACCACACTAAGCTCTGTTCGTTTTCATTCCAGTTTCTTTTTTCCCCCTGTACTTTATTTTTAGATCGATTCTGTTGCTATAGCTTCAGTGTCAGTCACCTTTTCTTTGGCACCGTCTAATCTTCAGTTAATCTCATCCAGTAAATTTTTTCATTTTAGATATTATATTTTTCACCTCTAAAAGTTCCCCTTGGGTTTTTTGTGTCTTCCATTTTTCTCCTCCTTGTGCTTATATATATTTTAAATTCTTCAATATATAACATTTGTGTATGTTAGTTTCACCATTTCTGGATTCATTTCTATGGACTGATTTTTCTTTCTGTTATGAGTACATTTTCCTGATTCTTAGCACAAATAGTATTTTCGGACTCGATGTTGGGCTCTACGGATATTACGTAGTTGAGGGGCTCAATTTTGTTGCCTTCCTGTAAGGAAGATGGGCTTTGCTGTAACAGGCAGCTGGGTTACTTGAAGATCAGCTTCATTCCTTTGAAGCCTGTTTTAAAGCTTTGCTGTGGCTGGTCTGGACTAGCCCTCACTCTAGGGTTAGGTCAGCCTATAGTTACGGCATGACTTCTACAAAGTCTCCCCTGAAGGTTCTAGGTTTTCAATGGCTTCTCACCACCCCGGCTGGTCATAATTCGAATGTTTCCTGTCCGATGTGAGCTTTGCGAATCATTCAGCTTGCAGCGTTTCAGCTGTTCTCTGCCCAGTCCCATGGAATTTCACCCTGAAGTGGTACTCCCAGCCACTCCAGAAGGTCCCATGCAAAGTCCTGGAGCTCCTTCACTGCATGGCTTTCTTCTTTCTAGAAGCCTGACACACAACTTCTAGCTGTGTCCCTGAATCCCAATTTCCAAAATTTGAATTCAGCAAGACGAATATATACTTGGTATTCCTCCCCCTGAACCACGATCTGGAATTGACTCCAGGCAGAACACCTGGACAATCAAGGACCTCCCTCATCTGTTTCTCTCCTTTTAGGGATCGTACTGCCATGCCTGCTTTTCGTTGCTTGAAAACCATTGTTTTTCGTATTTTGTTCAGTTTTCTAGGTATTTAAGGTAAGAATGTAAGTCTTGTTCTTGTTATTCCAACACAGCCAGGCGCAAAAGTCAGGAACTGATATAAAGAAAAGCTCTCTGATGGCTCCGTGTAAATGCTACTCCTCTTTCATGAAGCCTTTCTTCATTTCTGTCTCTTCTGTACTCAGTGCCATCATACTTGGCCTTGACTTACAATCACATACCGATGTGACTCTCCCAGTGGACTACAGGGGCCTCATAGGTGGGCATTGTTCTTCTGAGTAGCTTCTCCGAGCCTAACATGTGGTAGGTTCTTGGGAAGTGAGGCTGGTTTTCCTTGTGTGGCAGTGAACTCAAGTGACCCTGATGAGGCAATGGGCATCTCAGGCTGAAACCCAGGAGGACCGGCCCCCTCCCTTGTGTGATCACTGGTGGGCATACTCCCAGGTAAAATCATGAGGGTGCACCATTCTCCCTTATTAGGCAGGGGACCAAGGGATTGGCTAAAAGAGTCCAAGCCTGTCTGGACTTGCCAACTACATCATCCTGACATTAGAGTGCACAACGCCTCAGGTGCTGACACAATGCAAGGGCTTGACCACAGGTGCCCTGGCAGTGTCAGGTGATTGATTTTTCAGAGCGGGGCCAGACCTGTCCCCAAGGGACCAGTCCCTGCGTCGAGTGTCCAGGAGCTCAGACAGCTGCAGCTCTTGCCCACTTTCCCTGGAAGTGGAGGGAGGCTGTGGAGTGGTGAGGTCTGGGGCCCAGCTCTGTAACCTCGATCAGCTGACTCGGTTTTGCTACCTGCAAAAGGAAACCTTAGACAGGGTGGTCTCTAAGACCCTTCCCCTCTCTAAAGAGCGGGGTTCTGCCGATGGATGGGTGGATGACCCTGTGAATCTGTGATCCCCTGAGCTGGGGATTCTGGGCTTAGGATCGATGGCTCTGGGACACTGGCTTTCTGTGGCTCTCAGACAATCCATGATGCTATGAACCTATCCTTCTATGGTTCTGATGGTCACAGTTAGTGACAATTCTGTGACGCTTTGTCGTGTGACTCTGTGACCCTGGAGCATCCACTGCATAGGTCCTCAGCTGCAACAGTGGCACTGGTATGCCTCAGACCCAGCATTCTCTTTGCTCAAGAAGAACGCAAACCTGTTCCCCATCCATTGTTCCCAGGGCCATTCATTCCGAGTGATTCACTTACAGGAGCTGGAGAGAAACAGAGGTGCAGGGGATGCCAGCCCGCCTGCCCTCGGCCTGAAAGGGCTGAATTGTCTGCCTGCCTGAGAAAGCCATTGTGCTTGGCTGTCTGGCGAGGGCCTGGCTGGGCCAGGCACACTGCCCCGTGCCCGTGGAGAGAGAGGTTCTGCCCTCCCAGCCCATTATCTGGCATCTGCTTCCCCGATGACAATCCTGTGCCCCGCCAGGAGGGGTGAGCAGGAGGGCGGGAGGGGCCGTGGCTGATTCTGCCTCCGTGTTCCTGCTGCTGCCCCTGGCTGGGCTTGTGCCTGTTTGACCAATCCCTGGTGACGCCCCGAGTCTGCCTGGTCTCTGGCCTGACCTCACCTCGGGGCCCGCCATGCAGTTCTCTGAAGTCTCCTGGCCCACTCGTGCAGTCTGACTCGGACCTCGGAGCACACCCCCTGGAATGCCTCTATCTCTTTCACTTCCCTCTTAATGAGGACCCAGATGCTGCTCCCTGACCTGCTGGCCTGTGGACTGGGGACAAACCCCTGGCAGTCCTGTAAGTCTGCCTCTGACCTTATACACAGGGACAGGCCGGAAGAGAAGAGGTGAGAGATCTGAAGTGACCCCCACTCTGTCACTCGTTCCTGAGTGACAACTTAGGCGCCCTCTCTGCACTGCGGGCTCTTCTTCTCTCCCATGGGCTGTGGGGAGAGCTCATGAGAACGTGTGTCCAAAAGTGCTCTGTGGACTGAGGGTTGATTACTCTTGTGCAAATAATAAGTTGAGTCCTCTAGGAACACATGTAAGCCCATCTCTTGCACCTCACCACAGAGGGCCCTCCGGCCATGGGGAGAGTGTCTGGTGGGCGCCTGGCTCTGACTCTCCCACAGGGAACCTCAGACTCTCTTCTGAGTGGAGAAACTGTGGTCAGGAGAAATTCATTCACCTGCTCATTTGTATGTTCAGTAGTTCATTCATCCATTCATTTGTTTATTCAGTCAGTCATACATTCATACTTTATTCATCAGGCTTTGTTTTAGGTGCTGGTTTGTGTCCTGGAAATTCAACCTAGAGAATGACTTATTACCCCCTGGACTTGGAGTGGGGAGTGGTGGGGAGGTGGGAGTGGCCATACCAACCCAGTCCTCTCAAGGAAAACAGCTTCAGAGAAGGATAAAGAGCCAGCGCGTTGCAGTCAGGTAGGCGTGGGTCTCTGTCATTACTTGCCTTGCTGCGTGACCTTGGGCAGGTTACACAGCCTCTCTGAGTCTCTGTTTGCTCATCTGTAAAATGGAGAAAGTAATGGTGATTCCCCTGCCGGGGCGGCGGTGAAACCTACCTGGAATCAGGTGTAGCCCCATATGACCAAGTTTGGGCCCCATGCTTGGCAGCTCTAGAGTGGAGGTTAGGGTCATCGGAATCAGGTGACCTGTTTGAATCTCAGCTCTGCTACTTGTTGGCTGAGGGGTCTTGTGAAACTACTTGCCCTTTCCTGCCTCAGTTTCCTCTTTTGTCAAATAGGGCTCATAGGTATGTCGTGAGAATTAAATTTTTAAAAATGTAGATTCTATAGCATATGGCTTGGCACATGGTAGACCTCAGTCGATGGCAGCCAACAGTATTATTAAATATTCCTCATGATACTTGAGGGCTCAGCCTGCTTGGACTTCATTCAGGAACTTCTCATGGAAGCACGTGCCCCCGGGGATGTGCAAGGTGATCTTGGAGGAAGACTCTGAGCACATGGCAAGCAGGGATCCATGCTGGAGCTTGGGGTGTCTTCTTTACATGAAATGAAGCCTGCCGTCCCACACCCCTTGCTCAGTTGGCGCCACTGGAATTTCTAGATTCCTAAGTCACCAGTGAAGGAGGCACCCCTTCTCGCCCCTTGAATTTCCAGGAAGGGTTTGGTCTCTGTTTGGGTGTCTTGTTGTGGGGTTTCCATGGGGCTGCCTGAGCTTGGCGATCGCATCGATTTCAGCTGATATTCCTCCGGCACCTTCCGGGGTGAGGTGGAGGGAGGGGGAGGGTGCAGCCAGCACGGGGCCAAGGATGAAAAACCTGTAACGGGCCAGCCTCTCCGGGCTCAGGGTGAGCGACAGGAAAGCCATGTCTGGGGCCCTGCCCGTCTGGGAGCTTAGACTTCCTGGTTCTGAGGCCAACTTTCTGCTCCCTACCTGTTCCTCCTGCCTCAGTTCTGATGTCTCGGGCTCCCACGTGGTCGAAGAGTGAACAAGAGCCTGGTGTCCAGGCTCTAAAAGCAAGCAGTTATTCACTTAGTCATGCATTCAAGATGCCACCGAGATTCTCCTCTTACATCCCAGGCGCCTCGCCGGCAGTTTGGAAAACAGCGGCAGACTTGCCCTCAGGCAGCCTCCATACGGTGGGGAGAACCTGGTCGAATTGTAACCCGGTTGAAATAGCACTGTTACGAAAACGTTTGGTGTGTTTGCCGCACGGACCCCTTTCAGAGTGTGATAAAAATTCCCTGGAAAATGTAGCAAGCCGATGAAATTTGGTCTATGCTTTTAGGGCGTTTATGGGTTCCCATGCCACCCATTGGAGAACTCCAGACCTAGAGCTTCTGAATCAGAGTGCGAAAATTGCTGAGATAGCCAGAATGTTGTAGAAATGCAGAGTTAAGGAATGTCTCTTAGTCTAGAAATTCAGGAAAAACTTCCTGGAGGAAGTCACATTTATTCATGCAACAAGCATTTATTGAGCGCTTATGGAATGCTATCTATCGGTGATGAACCACTAAACAGGAAAGGCAAGATTTCTTCTCTCCTACAGCTTAGAGCCTAGTGGGAAGGGACAAAGAAGTGAGCGAGCAAGGACGCCGGTGCACAGAACATCTGGAGGCGATGGGGCCCTGCCTTCAGGGGAGTGCCAGGCAGAGGGGGGGCGGATAGGAAGGCCCCACGGTGGGCGTGAAGATTGGTGCGTGAGCAACGTTTGAAGAGAGGAGCGTGACTGGGGCTCCGTGCGTGGCAGACGATGGCGTCTGAGGGCTGGGCAAGAACTGGACCACGTGGGCCTTGTGGTCCAGGGTCGAAATTAGGGTTTTCCTCTGAGGATAATGAGAAGTCATTGTTGCTCTTTACGTCGGGAATTTAAAATTGGAATAAATGGAAGCAGTGTGCGCATGTCTGTCTACGGCTGCCTTTTTTCACTTGAATACGCATGATAGATATGAATTAATTTATTTTCAACTGCTGTGTAGAATTATATACATGTAGACATCATATTTTATTTATCCAGTCTCCTACCCATAGACATTTAGGTTGTGTCCTCTTTTTTCACTATTGTAGCTGGTTCTGAAAAGGGGGCTGATTGGGTTGAAGGGTAAGCTCATTTTCAATGTTATAAGAAGCTGCCAGGTGACTTTCCAAAGTCGGCGTACCAATTTATATCACCACTATATATCACCACTATAAATTGGCATGCCAATTTATATTACCACTGTCTGAAAGTTCCCATTTCTTTGTATCCTTGCCAGCAGTTGATATTGTCAGCCTTTTAAAATTTTGACAATGTTTGGATGTAAAAGGGTAGCTCGTTTTAATTTGCATTTCTATGATCTCTGGTGAAGTTAGACATGTAGTTTTGTATTTATTGGCTCTTGGAGTTTCCCCCCGCCTCGTGAACTGTTTGTTCACATTCCTTGTCCGTTTTTCTAGATGGTTGTCTTTTTCAAATTGATTAGTGGAGGTTGTTTATATTTTCGAGTTACTAATCCATTGTCTTTCATCCATGTTGCAAATGATCTTCTCCCACGCTGTTTACTGGAGGGTTTTAAGGAGAGGAATGACGTGGTCTGATTTGCATGCTGAAAAGATCACTCTAGCTGTGGTGCGAAGACTAGATGGGGGTGGCGGGCGGGCAGGGAAGCCGGGAAACCACAGAGAAGGTCATCCCCGTGGTCCAGGGATGGATGACAGTGGCCCGGACGAGGCTGACAGGAGGAAACAAGGAAAGTGGACAGTTCCAAAGTACACTTTGGAGGTAGAGCTGACAGAACTAGTTGACAGACTGGTCATGGGGCAAGAAGAAAAGATAGGGATCAGGATGACTCCTGGGTTCTGGCCTGAGCAGCCGGGTGGATGGCGGTGCTCTTCACTGAGACGGAGAATGGCAGGTGGCGAAACAGGCTCAGGCTGAGAGTGGGGGAATGAATATCTGTGCTTTCAGCAGGCTAAGCCGGAGACAGCCTGTAGATATCCAAGTGGTTAAATCAAGCAGGCGGTCAGATACACGCGTCTGGAGTTCGGGAGAAACAGCCAGGTCTAGGGGTGGATGTTGGGAGGCATCAACGCATGGATGGAATTTAAAGCCACAAGATGGATAAAATGGAAGAAAACAGGGGTTCCTGAGATGAGCCTCAGCACCTGTCAACACTGAGAGATTGCACAGAGGTGGAGAATCAACAAAGAAGACTTGCCCCAGAATGTAAACTCCATGGGCAGAGCTTCGTTCTGTAGACGGCCTTCTGCCTAGCATAGGGCTTACCAAGTAGTAGGCTCTTAGCAAATATTTGTTGAAGGAACTCACGAAAAACACGAACGAATGAATGAATGAGTGATTGAAGAGATTGAGAAGGAGTAGTGAATGAGGTAGCAGGAAGAGATTAAGTTATTATGGAAACCAAGAGAAACCTTTCAAGAAGGTGGGAATACTCAATGGTGTGGAACCTTGTCAAGCAGTTACATAGGAGATGGACAGAGAAGTGACCATTGGATTTAGCAACATAGAGGTTATTGGTGACCTTGAAAAGAGCAGTTGACTTTGCTGGGTCCTAGAATGTATGGGGGAGGGTGGGGGTGGGGACTGAGAGAGAGGGTTTTTCCCAAGCAGTTGGAATGGCATGAGAAAATGCAGAAAGGCACATGGGACTGGTCCATGTCACTGCAAGGAGAGAGAGTGGCCGTGCAAGAGTAGACTAGGAGAACGGAAGACAGGCTGGGTCTCATGGCAGAGGGGCGGGGGAGGGAGAGGGCCAGTTCCACAGAAATGATGAGAGGATGAGGGCAGCCCAGCGGGTTGAACACGATCACTTGAACTGGGATTCAGGAGGCACGTGTCCATGTGTTAGTCAGAATTCAGGGGACAATTCCAATTTGAACTGTCTTAAACTAAAAGGATTTTTTTCTCATGTAAATAACTAGGGATAGTTCCTGGCTTCAGATGCAAGACTTGGACCCTCTCTTCACTCTCAGTTCTCTTTTTCTCTGAGTGGGCTTTCTTGTCTGGCAGACTGTTCTCTCACAGGGGCAAGATGCCTGCCTGCAGGTCTGAGCGTCCCTCCTACTCTCTTAGCAGCCCCAGGAGGCAGGTCGACTCATATCCAATCTTTCAGTCAAATGGAACCTCATTGGCACTGCCTGGTGGTCATGTGTTATGCCCGATCCAATCACGATGGTCGAAGAAAGGTCACTCTTCCCTGATTGGCCAGGCCTTGGTCTTATGCCCAGTCCTATAGCTGGGGGTGAAGATTAGTCGTCCTGAAGAAATTCTCTTTTGGAAAATCAAGGTGCCAACGCTAGAATGGGATGAGGAGGGGGATAATGCCAGGCAAGGAAACCCAGAGAATTAAATCATTACCCAACATCAGAAGGACGTGAATTTGTAGAATATCAGAATGTTTTTTTTTAATGCAGTATATTTTTATTTATTTATTTTTAAATGTATAATCTTTATTGTATTTTTTCCATTACCATTTAGTCCCCCTTAAACTCCCTACCCCCCAGCAATCACCACACCGTTGTCCATGTCCGTGAGTCCTTTTTCCTTTTTGCTCAATCCGTCTACTTCCTTAACCTCCCCTCCTCTGCCAGCTGTTGAAAAAGGAAAGCACCTTAAGAGATTCCACAATCCAGGGCCATACGATAGAAGTAGAACGTGAACCACAGATATAACTTCAGATTTTCCAGTACCCACATCAAAAATGAAAAGAGAAACAGGTGCAATTAATTTTAAGAATATATTTTATTTCACCCCTTAAAACTAAAATATTATCATTTCAATATGTAATCAATATAAAAAGTATTAATGAGATATTCTTACATTCTTTTTTCATATTAAGTCTTTGAAATCTGTATTTTATACTTAGAGAACATCTTAGTCCAAAATCTAAGTTTTCCTCAGAAATAATCAGTGTTTAGATTTTATCAGATTTACAAGAGAAGAAAATAGGTTTCCACACCCAAGTTGTTCCGAATGTACTGAAAAGTTCTCCAATGACCAACTCGTGCGTCAGTTTTAAAAATTAATTAAAAAGAAATGAAATTTCAAATTCAGCTCCTCAAGTCTCACTTGCCATATTTCAAGCGAGAGGCTACCCTGTCGGACGGGACAGCCCCAACGCAGTACGTTCACCTGGTCAAGGGGCAGTGCGATCCAGGGAGGGGCGTGGCCCGCCCAAGGTCGCCTCGTTGCCTGGGCTGCTCCACTCCACGTCACTGCAGGCGCTATTTTGAGCAGCTCGTTGAGTGCCTACCAGCAGTTTCAGAAGGTCTTGCCGCCTCTCAGCAGCGAGGGCCCCCGCCTGCACGAGGCATGGCCTTGGGTAGCCAGGGCCCACATCTTGCTGAGGCTCAAATTCCTGCTCGGTTGTAAACTTCTCCGAGTTCCTTTATTTTATATTAATCTTACCTGTGGCCACCTCTCCCTCTATGTAATAAATGTGTGTGTGGAACCAGTGCGGAAATGACTTAGCACACATTTACCGAGCACCTGCTGTGTTCTAAGCCCTGCATGCAGCCGCAGGGATGCGGAGAGGAGGCTGGCCCAGATTATGGCCTCGAGGGACTTGCCCACTAGCCCAGGGAGAACAGGGTGCTAAAGGCTCATGTAGGGTGCACCCAGGGTGGCGTGGGGCCGCGCTTCGGGGAGTGATCGGATCAGATCGCGTGCCTCATGTATGGAAATGACCGGCAAACAGCCTCTAGGGCTGGTCGAGCCTTGGGAAGATCAGCAGGGAACCCACACCTGGCACTGCTGGGTGTTGGGTCTTGGCCTGTGTGTGGGGGGGTGTTTGGGTAACAGCCCAGAGGCTGGGAGGGGTTGCTTTGGTTGTTGATTTTGGAACTGAGGGGGGCTATTATTAAGTGAAGTCTCGGCTTGCTGGGGTGTGGGATTGGCTCAGGGCAGTGGGATGGGTATGGGCTGGGGCATCTTTGCCAATAGTGGCTTTGCTTTATTGATGAGAACATCTTTGCCTCGAGCACCCCAGCAGCACCTCTGTCTCTCTCCCCTTCTCTCTCTCTACACACACACACACACACACACACACACCCCCAGCTGCATAAATGAATTCATGGAGCCCAGAGAACAATGAAAATACAGGGTCCCTCATTCAAAAATAAAGAATTTCAAACCAGTGACATTAAATCAGAACTCTTACCAAGCTCAGGGCCCTTCTGGGCATGGGACCCTGTGCAACCACCCGGGTCACAAGTCCAGGAAGCTGACCTGCCACACATGCAAACACGCAAGTCCCTGCTGCCGGCACTGACTTGTGCCTTCCCTCCTGTCCACATGCTGTGCACAAGGAACAGCATGACAGCCAGTGCTAGGTGCTTTAGAGGTTTGTTATCCCGTGTGACCTATTGGTACCATGTCAACGCAGACTGTCCTATGAGGGGACGGAGATGCAGAACAGGACTGGAACCAGCCCCAAACTCAGGTCAGTTGCCTGCCCCTGGCCTTTCCTCCCCAACGGAGCAGGCCTTCTCATTTCCTGTGTCCTTTCTGATTTTCTTTTTTAATATCCTTTTCCTCTAAAGTTTTACACGGGGCATCTGATAGAAAAAATGCATTCACCGAATTCCTCTAGCCCCATGGGACCACTCTTCCCTTCAGTGAGTCCCACCATGGAGGCCTGTGGTGTCCTTGCCTGGCCCACATCCCCAGGATTCTCAGGGGCAGCCCCCTCTCCCTTTAACCCCTTCTCCAGGGGTCATTCACCTGAGCAGCACAGGCATGGACTGAGACTTGGGGTCACAGAGAGAATTGCATCACAGAACGGCAAACAGTTGGAAGGTGACAGTAGATGCTCATCGTCTTAGCCATCCCCTGGTGCACCCCCCCGACCAAGGGCTCCTGCCTCACTCAGGCTTCCCCCAAGCGGGCTGCTGCTCCTCCCCCTTTCCCAGGGTGTCTAATTCATTCATTTATTCATCCCTCACTGAGCAGCTCCTGCACGTCAGGCACTGTGTTTGGTGCTGAAGACACAGGCCAGAAAAGGTGGACGTGTCTCAGCCCTCATGGGGCCTGTCTGGTGGGAAGGTGGGCCCGAAATACCTGAAACAACCACACAGATTAGCTTCTCGATTTCGGTTGTGCCAGGTGCCGTGAGAGCAAAGGATGGAAAATTAGAGTGGGATGGGGAAGGGAGGACCCATTTCAGATTGCATGACGTGTAGGCCCAGACCCGAGAGAGGAACAGAGGCCAGCCTGGGGGGGAAGGAGGTGAGAATAAGGAGCACAACCTGGGAAGGACCCTGAGGCACGGAGGGGCTGGGGGACCCACGTGGGGCAGAAGGCAACCAGGGTGCTGGGACTGCAGTGAGCAAGGGGGAGGGGACGCGGTGGAGTCTGCGAGCAGGTGTGGTCAGAAAGGGGCTGGGGCGTAACTCCCAGTCCAGCAGGAAGCTCGTGAGCTCGGGAGCGACATGATCTGAATTACACTTCAAGAAGGATTTCTCTGGCTGTTGGGTAGAGAACCACCTGGAAGTTTGAAAGGACAAGAGGGGAAGTGGGGGACAGTAGCAGGCAACCTCAGGGTCACGTGATGGGTGAGGACGGCTGGGTCCGAAATGGCGGTGATGAAGACAGACAAGGAGACCAATTTGATATTTGTTTTGGAGGTAGAACCAATGGTGTGTGAATAGTGTTTGATGATGGAAAATGATCCTGCATTTCTGGGAATGCCCCTCTCATCTGCAGCCCCACTGGTCCTCCTCACCCAGCTGTTAGATGTGGCAATAGCAGGTGACACCAGCCACCCAGGGCACTGAGTACAAAACTGTGCTCCTGGGGATTCCAGGTGGGCAAGGAGGGCTAGGGGACCCCTTGGAGTACGTTAAAGACCCGGTCAAGCATCAGGTAGTGAAAGAGTTAAATGGGATGACCTGTGATAACCCTATTTTTCCTTATTATTGAAGTAATACACAAAAGAATTAAAAAGATTGATGATGTTCTGTGTTGGCAAAGACTTGGCAAAACAGGAATCTTAAATACCATTAGTGGGAAAATCAACAGGCACACCTCGCGTTTGGAGAGTATGTTGGGGTTATCTCTTTAAACTGACAGTGTGCACGCCTGTAGAGCTGACTTCCTAGACTGTCCCCTGGAGGACCGAGTGCTTGCCTGCATGCATACAAACAGAATAGGATTTTCACTGCATCGGAGTTTGTATTGCTCAGAAACTGTAAACCACCAAACTCTCCATCAATTGTGGGTAGGTAGACAAATTGTGGTCCACCCATCTGATAGATACCACGCAGCAGTTAAAATGATTGAGGCAAACCTCTTTATGCCAACATGAAAAGATCAGGTAGGTCTACGGGTACGTGAGAAAGCTACTTACATAGTTACATATCTGTACAGTACCTCTATTATACCAATTACATTAAAAAACTAAAGAATGATATATATATTTCTAAATACACACATATATCCATGCAAAATGCATAGGGAAAGGACTCAAAGGAATGACATTAAACTTGACAGTGGTCACAAAAGGGAGGGGGCGGGCACCAGGGGAGGTCTGGTTAAAAATGCTACTGGCCTTATGTGTTTTCCTTGAATATTTCACCATGAGTCTGTTTTCATGCATTCCTGGTGTAATTAAGAAGTTAAAACTAAAACAAGTGTACATTCATTGTAAACCCTCTGAAAACGCAACTACACACGAGGAAGGGGTAAATAAATACCCATAATATTACACCCCGAAGGTAACCATTATTAAGATCTTACTACAGATGTTTCCAAATCTTTTCTGTATTTTCCTAAGCTTAAAAATACGACTACGTTAAACATACTATTTTATGACCTACATTTTTACACTTCATACTATACTGTATCTTTCCATGTCATGAAATAGTCTCCCAAGACAAGTTTTTTTTTTTTTAATGGATCTATTGTATTATGCTGTGTGGATTTACCAATATACGTTTAAATTCCCATAGTCGACACAGAGCTTCTTTATCATTTTTCTTTATTGCATACAATCTTATCAGTGCCTCTTTATACAGTTGTCCAATTGTTTATTCAGGATAATTTATTAGGAAACTACGTGGGCTGAAGCTTTTTAAAAGCTTTTGATAGGCCTTCCAGGGGTGTCCAGACTTCTGGCATCTCTGGGCCACACTGGAAGAAGAAGAGGTGTCTTGGGCCACAGATTAAATACACGAACACTAACGAAAACGATGAGAAAAAAAAGGTTTTAAGTAAATTTACAATATTGTTTCTGGCCTCATTCATAGCCATTCTGGGCCACATGCGGCCCGTGGGCCGTGGGCTGGACACCCCCTGTCATGTTTGCCTTCCATAAAGGGGACTCTCAGAGCCAACTGAAGGGGCCGGTAGGTTCCTGGTAGACCCCCTTTGCCTCAAGGCTTTTTTGGGGGGCAAGAGGAGCTTCTTGCCCAAAAGGAGAAAGGTTCCCAGGAGAACCAGGGGTGTCTTCCTTGTCGGAGACCTTCAGAGAGGGAAAGGACATGTCTGTCTGGGTTGGTTCAGAGGCAGAGCTGCCCAGGGGACCTACGGAAGTCCCACCCAGAACTGACTTAAGATTCTAGTGACAAGAAGACAGACCACAGAACTGGCCTCAAGGTTCACTTTAACGTCTGGTTGGGAGGGCCAAGGCCACGGTAGGTCTCTGAAGACTCTGCCCTCAGAGAGACCACATCAGAAGTCAAGTTTCCCGTGAGACCCACAAAGAGAGAGTCCCGGGATGAATTCGCTATACCCTCCAAGTGTAACCACCTCAAAAGTTTTGGCACACCTGCCCTAACAAGATGCCAGGTGTTTTTAAGAGGCAAGGAGAAAGGCACGTGACAGATGGCTTCTGCGGTGAGTCAAAGGGTGACCAGTAAACTCTGGAGTTGCCTTGGGGCTGGAAAAGCCTCGCTAGTGAGCTATGGAGTCTGCACGAGGCTGCCAGGGTGGGCTTGGGACAGCACCTCCCGCAAATCCTTGATTCTCCTTCCTTTATACAAACTCTCCATCAGCCTTCCTTCAGTCCCGGGCACACAGCATATTGATAAAAACCGCCATGCACGTGACCCAGACATGCATGAAAAACAACCATCAGCCCTGCAACTGCCAACTGCTTCTCTGCTGGCCCTGCTTGTTTCTCCTCAAACACTAAGTGTGTTATAAATAGAATGGAGTCCTACTAGCAGGACGGACTGTCTTGCTGTCACACTTAGTCACTCCAAGCTGCAAAGATCTCTCACACATACTCTTTTTTCCCCGCTACCCACCATCACCTCCTGCCAAACCCTCATCGTCGCAATAAGAACGAACACGTCTATAGACCTTATCATGGTCTGGGCATTGTTTTAGGCTCTTGAACATTTGCGATTTCATTTCACTTCATACTCATGAGACCCCGGAGACGGAGCAACTCCACGGCAGGTCTTCTCTCTCCAGTTTCCTCCTTTGGAGTCCAGTGTTCACGCCATTTCCGTGGTTGCCAGGGCATGGGTGGTAGTTGCATCGTCTTTTTGAAATTAAGAGCATTTCATCCACGTAAAGCATGTCTTATATGTGAGATATTAGTAATGACAATAACAAATGCGTATACCCACATTCAACCCAGAAGAGCTGACATTGCAAATTCCTGAAGCTTCCCCTGGGCCCCTCCCCCAGCTCTCCCGCTCTCTCCCATCTGGACGCAATAACGGCTCTGAATGTTGTATTTATCATTCCTTCGCCCTTTTCTTTACTGTTTTCTCACAGATGGATGCAGTCCTGAACACTACAGTCATGGGGCAATAGAGCTGGACTGGCTGCATTTTCCTATAGCACATGTGTTTTTCGTTGCGAGATTTACCTCTGTTGTCGAGTATAGCTGTCACGCATTCATTTTTGCTGCCGTGACACACTCCGCTGTATGAAGAAACCACAGATCACCAGTCCCTTCTATTGATGGACATAGAATTGCCACCATCAATATTTGTTACATCACGCAGGTAAGGGTTGCCTGAGAGGAAGGCTGGGTAGTAAGGTATGCACGTCTGAACTTGGCCAGACAATGCCAGGTTTATTTCCAAATTGGCTGTATGCGGTAACACTGCCACAAGCAGTGTACAAGGGCTTGCATTGTCCCACAGCCCTGACAGCACTTGGTGCTGTCAGACTTTAACACTGGTGCCAATCGGGTGGGTGTAAATGGGCACATTGTGGAGGTTTTAGCCTTGCGTTTCCCTGATTCCTAATAAGGTTGGCTGTCTTTTCACGTTTGTTGGCAATACTTGATTCCTTGTCTCTGCAATGCTTGGCTGTGGTGTTTAGTCCTTTTTCTATTGCGCTGTCTTTTTCTTGTTGACTCTTTAGGAGCTCTTTGTATATTTTCCTCCTAATCTTTGGTAAAGTGTATGCATTCCAAGTGTCATTTCCTAACCTGTGGCTTGTCTTTTCACATTCTAAAATGGTGTTTTTGTGAAAGGAAGTTCTTGTTGTTCACACAGTATATTTTTTGTCCTGTTCCTTTATGGTGAATACTTTTGTGTCTTTTTAAAGAAATCCCTCTCTCCCCTGAGGTCAGAGAGATAGTCTCCTGTATTTTCTCCTTAAAGTTTTACCTTGCACATTTAGGTCTTTAGTCTGCCTAGAATTGATTTTGCATAAATAAAGATTAAATGTCAGCTTTTTCCAGCTGGATAAGCAACGGTCCTAGCTATATTTATTGAATAGTCGATCTTCTGTATTATTTTGCAGAACTACCTCTTGGAAATGGGTCACATTTTCATTATGCTCGAGTTTCTTTCTAGGCTCTCTGGTCTGATCCACTGGTCCGTGTGTCTGTCCCTGAGCCAAAACCACAGTATCCCATTTATTAACACTTCAAAACAAGTGTTAATGATCACTTTGTGCATCCCGATAGGTGGTAGGCCAAGCCCTACTCTTTGTAATTCTTCAGGAATGTTCTGGCCCCCTGCTCTTTCTTATAAATAATAGAAAGATATTGTCA
This sequence comes from Mormoops blainvillei, assembly GCA_004026545.1. Classification (NCBI taxonomy): domain Eukaryota; kingdom Metazoa; phylum Chordata; class Mammalia; order Chiroptera; family Mormoopidae; genus Mormoops; species Mormoops blainvillei. The sequence goes on along the minus strand of PVJD01001892.1, from coordinate 19,486 downwards.
TATACCATGAACACCTCATCGAGATCTTATTTGGAAATGCAATGAATGATAAATTAATTTGTGCGAATATTATATTTTATGTGGTTAATGTTTATGTTTACTTTTTTTTCTCTCATTATTCCGTCTTGTATTTTAGACCTACATCTGGCATCATTTGCCTTCTTCCTATGCTACATTTTTAAAAGCACCTTCGGCGCAGGTTAATTTGTGGTCAGCACGTTAATATTGGTTTCTTTGAAAATTTTGTCTTTGTTCTTGAAAGATAGTTTTGCTGAGTGCACAATTCGAGTGACAATTATTTTCCATAAGGGGCAATTATTTGGCCCTTTGAAAATATTGTTCCACTGTCTTCTCACTGTGGTTGCTACTGTTGGAAAGCCAACTCGCCACAGATCCCTGGGGTTTTTGGTGGCGGTGGTGGTGAATTCGCTGGTGGTGGTGGTTTTTCTCTCTGACTGGGTTTTTTCTTTGGCCATTGTCTTCTGCGGGTTCATTGTGTTATATATAGATGGGGATTTAAATTTATATCTGGCTTGCGCCTCCCTGTGCTTCTGGAATGTGATTCATGTCTTTCGCCAGTTCTAACAAACTTAGCCGTCATCTTTTGGATGATCGTTTTTTCCCCTACTGCATTCGTTTCCTGTGGCTGCCGTAACAGAGGATCACAAACTTGGGGGCTTGAAACAGCAGAAATGTATTCTGCCACAGTTTTGGAGGCCAGACCCCTAAATCAGTAGGTTTGGGTTGAATTCAAGGTGTCCGCCGGGCCATGCTTCCTCTGGAGGGTCCAGGGGAGGACCCTTTCCTTGTTTCTTCCAGCTTCCAGTGGCTGCCCGCCCTCCTTGGCTTCCGCCAGCATCATCCCAGTGTTCAAGGGCAGCATCTTCAAATTCCTCTCTGCTCTGTCTCCCTATCAGCGTCTCCGTGGGTTGTCAAGGCTCCCTCTGCCTCCCCCTTTCTTATAAGCATGTGTGAGGTTGCGTTTAAGGACCCTGAATAATCAGCGCTAATCTCCCCATCAATGTCCCTTAACTCAATCACACTTGCAAAGAACTCTCTCTCTTTTTTTTTTTTTTGTGCCATATATGCTAACATTCATAGGTTCCAGGCATTAGGACATGGTGGTCTCTTGGAGGTCATTTTTCAGCCTAGGATATTAACTCCACTGGGATGTATCTTATACCCTCCCACCCTGTCCTCCATATTTTTAGTCTCTTTTTCATAGTTTATATTTTGTCTCTCTGAGCTACATTACAGAGAGTGCCTTCAAATACATGTTCCATTTTCCCCGTTATTTTTTCAGTCTTATGTAACCTTCCGTTTAATCCGGCCATCAAGTTTTAAATTTCCCTTAATATGTTTCTCATTCCTGGACGGCTCGTTTCCTTTTCAAATCCCCATGGTCATTTTTGTAGTCTCTTGTTTCAGGCTCAGTTTGATTCTCTTTTTAATTAATTGATTCAATGTTTAAAAATTGAATTTAGCCGGAGAAAAAGTCGCAACACTTGTGAAATTTTCTCGTAAAAATGATCAGGACAATGGGCCAGTAGCTGAAAGTTGAGAAGTAACCTTCAGGGAAGGTAAAGATTCTTACGGTGTTGAGAGGACCAAGCAGACAGGGGACCAGTGGATGGGACAATGTCCACACGTAAGGAAGAGCAGATGGAGTTCACGCACAGAGACAGTGAGAATGCAGAGCTCAGAGGTCGCAATGGAGAGAGATGAGTGTGGCCCACCTCTTCTGGTTGTTTCTGCTTTCCCAGTAAGTAGGAAGGAAGGTCATTAGCTGAGAAAGAGGATGAGGAGGAGGGGTCTGGGCTATGAAAGAGAGAAGGTGTGAAATGCTCATCTAGGAGAGTGTGAGAGTGAACAGGCTGAGAAATGGAACGGAATGGATGTCGGGTGACACCAAACGCCCAGGGGAGGCTAATGCGCTGAATCGAATGAGAGACTGGCCAGCATGGTTGCATTTTTCTAAAGCACAGGTCTGGCTATGTCCCTCCCCTGCTTAAAACCCTCATTCACTCTTCCTGCTCCAAACTCCCTTACAGGGCATTCAAGGCCCTCCATGACCCCAGCACTACTAGATCTCAATGCTGCCCTTGACGCCCCAAAACCCAGAGCTACTTGCGGTTCCCCAGACAGGTTTGACACTGCTCTGCCACGTTCCCACTGCCTGGAACCCTTCCCTGCCTCCACCCTCCAATGGTGGGCCTGCCCGCGAAGTGCGTGTCACTTCCGCCTCCTGCCCATCACCCCACATTTCCCTGTGCAGACATTTCTCATCTATTGCAGCTCCCGTAAAACTTCACTGGCTCTCACTCATTTATGGCTCTGCCTGGTCCCCCGCATCGAGGGCACAGACTCTGTCCTGCCCTTTCTGTGTCCCTGGAGTTCTGCACTGAGCAGGTGCTAACACAGTGTCCACGGAGAGGATTGACCAATGGCTTCTAGGGGAAAGCTGGGTCAGGCCAGCAGGGGTGTGACCCAAAAGGCCATTAGCGGAGTCAGTGGGCTGTGGAGAAGAGACGAGAGTAGCAGCCAGGAATCAGCCCCAAGGCCCGAGGTCAGGAGAAAGGAGGCCACGCTCCCAAGTGGAGGGCTGAGAGAGAGGCGGGCGGGGAGACGGAGGGAGCGGGGGAGGGGGCGGGCAAGGTGGAGACACGTGGTCCACAGCACACGTTTTCAAGCTCTGAGCGCCTGGCAGGGTGGTTCTGTGCTGTCACTTGGTCCTCGTGCTGGGGAGAGGCACAGGCTTATCAGGGTAAGGAGGGAAGCTGCTGTGAAGTGCTTCTTTTTGAGAATCATGTCTAAAAGTAGGACAGATGGGAGGAGTCCCCCAGCCCCTCATTTCCAAAGAACCAAATGTTTAACCTCGAACAACCTCCAAACACGTCCTTGGGAAGTAAGGTCAAGTGGGGATCTGGGCGCGACCTAGAGTAGCGCCAGGGGCGGTGTGGGGGGGTCCGGTTGGCCGTCACCGGCCAGCTGTGGTGCCTTGGACAAGCCACTCTGCCCCTCTGAGCCTCAGGCCTCTCCTCCGTAAGGGGGGATGACAAAGAAGACGCATTGGGCAAAAAGTGGGCAAAGGATTTGATTAGATGTGTATTTAAGGGCGATAATACATGTGGGCCGTACACACAGAAAGCTGCCCAGCATCCTTAGTCATTAGGGAAACGCAAATCAAACCTACAATGAGGTACCAGTGCACGCCCACTACACAGTAACAGGGCTGACACGGGTGTCCAGGCCGAAACCTCCCTGTTGCTGGTGGGAAGGGCCAACGGCACGGTTGCTTTGTAAAGGCATTTTCTCAAAATGGAAAATGCAGAGTTACTGTCAGGGCGGTCGGTGATGTGGGCTGTGACAGAATTTTCACAAAGAGAAGAAAGTGCAGAGCGCGAGGGTTTTATTTGACTTCCCCAGGGGAGGGAAAGGGCTGGGCCCTGAGGGAGGCGCTGTGAGTTTCTGTCCGTGATGAGGCGGTTGTAGAGCAGGGTGTTGCGGGTGGGCTGCAGCTCGTTTCAGTGTTTCTTTGGCTGCAGGGTCCCCTTGTCCTGTGTCGTGGTCTGGCATGTGCTGTTTTGCAAGTTCCTCTTGCAAAACAAGAAGCCTCTGCACCTTCAGGGCGCTTCCAGTAATCGTCTAGTCCTGAGGATAAAGGCTCATAAAACAATTAGGGTCGATTATGCTTTGTAGAGGTCCAGCCGGCTCTGGGAAAGAAGACCTGAGAAAGTGGCTTGTGTCCTATCAGTTACCATATAACCCAGCAGTTCTACCCCTGGGGATCTCCTCAACAATAAAATCCTATGTCCACACAGAAACTTGTACGCGAAGGTTCATAGCAGCATTATTTAGAAAAACCAAAAAATGGACTCCAATGTCCATCGGCCAGAGAACGGATAAGCAAAACATGGTATATTCATTCAATAGAATATTATTTCACAATAAAAAAGATTGAAATATTGAAAACCTACAGCACAGATGAACCTGGAGGACATGGTGCTAAATGTGAGGAGCCAGACCCAAAAGACCACATAGCTTATGATTTCATGTATATGAAGCATCTAGAACAGACAAGCCTACAGAGACGGAAAATAGATTGGCAGGTACCTAGCGCTTGTGGGGGCGGGGGGTGAGGAATGACTGTGAGTGGACGATGTTCTAACATGAGATTGTGGTGAAGGCGGGCCAACCTGTGAATACAATGAAAGACATTGGATTGTGTGCTTACAATGGGCACATTTTGTAATATGTAAATTAGACCTCAGTAAAGCTGGTTACAAGGGCGAGGGAGATAATGGTGTCCATCTTACAAGGTTGTTGGAGGGACTGAATGAGAAATTGTGTGTGGGATACCTGAGTGCCTAGAACATAGTAGGCGCTCATAGCAGAGGTAGTGGGTGCCCTGATAGGCCTCTCATTAACCCTGGGGCAGCCCCGCCCTCTGGCCCCACCTCTGGTTCCTGGCTCTTCCAGCTCTTCCCCTGGGAGCTTTTTCTTGCAGGCCCCCCAGCAGGTGTGAAGTGCTGGGGAATTCATGGCTCCACCACAAGACATGGAGCTCCTTTTTCTGTCTCATTTCCCCATCCCCTCACTGGCATTGCCTGCGATCACCTCCCCAGTGAATTACACGTTCAGGTACGTGAATCCTTGTATCAGGTAGGATTTAGGGGCACCCCATCTAAGGCAGTGATTAGGATTCCAATGGGGATAATCAGGTGTCGGGACCATAGCCGACCTATCTCCATCTTGCTCCCCGTGCGCCGTGCAACCCTGGGCTGTCCACTCTGAGGAGGTGACTATAAGGAGGGAGGACTTGCTCTGGAAGGAGCTGAGGCCCCGAGAAGGAACCCAGGGATTCTCCAGGCGATGAAAAGAGCTAAGTCAACTGAGGGCTTATTTTGTGCCTGACATTGTATTCAACGCACTTCCAGGCATTGTTTCATCCTCCCCGCGGCAGTTCTGTGCCTCATTTCACTGAGTTGAAAACCGAGGCTCAGAGAGCTGAAGTGGTTTGCCCAAGGTCACACAGCTATTAAGTTGTGCTGTCTGAATACAAACCCAGGGCCTGAGCTCTTTGCTCCTGCACTACCCTACCTTTCACGGAGCCCCACTGAGCAGTTGACTCACCTCCTTTCCATTTAGACTTACAGGGACTCCGGTTTCCTGGGGAGGCTTGGGCTTGCTCCGAATGCTGCCACCTTGGCCCCAAGCCCAGTGGTAAGGACGCCATTCAGGCGTGTGTTTGGTTAGGTTTCTGTTTTTTATACATTTATGGTGGCGGGGAGCCCACTCTTGGGAGAGAGCCTGGGGGCCGGACGAGGAACAGGGACGCTGGCGCGGTCTCCTTTGAGGTCCCGCTGACTCTTGAACAAGGCAAATCCTCTTAATCTGTTTCCTGGCCCGTAAACCATGTTTATAGGCTCCTCTCCTCTGGTTTGCAAGGGGCCGGAAGGGCCAGTGTGGGGGCAGCCCAGGCATGGCCCTGGTGCCTCGGGCCTGGTGTTAGGTCAGGGACCCCTGCAAGAAAGCAGACCTGCCCTAGGGCAGGCTGAGTTCCACCCCCCCCCCCCCGCCCCCGCCCCGCCAGTCTGCTTTGTTCAACTGGCAGCAGGGGTGGGGGTGAAGGGGAGGAGGAAAAAGAGGGGAGGGAACTCATTCTTACTGATTACCTAACTCAGGCCTGCTGCCGCATTAGGCCCTGGGAGTCACACGTGGATGAGAGCCAGTTCCCACTGCCGCGGGACCCCCAACCCGTCCCTTGGAGAGCGGGCAGACGTAGGTCACCGACAGTTCCAGTCAATCACAGTGAACGTTTGCCAAGCACTTACCGTCGGGAGGGGCTCCACAGGTATTATACCCCATCTAACCTGACTCCAGATTAACTAGCTGCCACTGCCCCCATTTTACGGGCAAAACCACAGAGGTAGAGCAAGGCTCTGTTGCTCGTCCAAAGACACAGGATGAGAACGGAGAAGAGTCAGATTTGAACCCAGGCTGTTTGCTCCGGAGCCTGCCGGCAAAGCCTCCCACTCTACAGCCTCACCAGCAGTGGCGGGGGGTCATGGAGGCAACCCAGGGGAGTGAGGGACCTGCTTTGTTGGGGGGAGAGTGGGGCACGTGGAAGTCTTCATACTAATGTCTGATTGAGGCTTTGAAGGATGAAGAGGAATTTGGTGCAGAAGGGGCAGGGAGGGTGTTTCTGTCAGAAGGAACTGCCTGTGCATCGGTGAAGAGGCATGAGCTAGCGTGAGGCATGGGCTTGGGGAATTACAGGCATACGGCATAAGCAGGGGGAAGGTTCTAGACCAGGCTCAAGGCACGCAGGACCGGTCCTGTCCTGCTCGATCACTGGACGTTTGTATAAGACACACTTCCCACTTTCCAGGGGCCTTTCCTGAACTTGGGGAGATGAGCCTTATCTTCAGGAAATGATGGTGAGTGGGGGCAGGACGGGGGGGGCGGCTGCCCAAGGTCTGAGAGGGAGGCTGTTAAGAGGAGGGGCCATCTAACTGAACTTAACAATGGGAAGAGGAGGAGGGAGGTATATGAACAGAGGTGTAGAGGCTAGAAAGTGGCAGGTGTGTTTGTGGGACATGAAGAGGATGAAGGGTTGCGAGTTATGGGAAGCAAGATCACAAAGCATGTGCTATGGTCAGCCCTGCCCGCCAAATGCCCTTTTTCAGTCTGATCTGGGTTCAAATCCCAACTTGCTGCTGACTAGCTGTGTGATGTTAGGCAAGTCGCTAAACTTCTCTGAGCTTCAGTTTCCTTCTCATCTGCACACTGAGTGAAAACAAACCATGATAACCTCCCGGAGTTCCAATGAGGGATTCACTCACTGGTACCATCTCCAAGATCATTGCCATGTCAGCCAACCACCCCCATCAGGGGTTGGCAAACTTTTTCTCTAAAGGGCCAAATAATAAATATTTTAGACATTGTGGGCTCCTTGGTCTCTGTTGCATGTACTCAGCTCTGCCATGGTAGTGTGAGAACAGCCACACACAAAACATAAATCAATGAGCATGGCATGTGCCAATTAAATGATTTATGGACACAAATTTGAATTTCATGTATCTGTCACATATCACCAAATATTCTTTGGATTCCCTCCCCCAGCTGTTTAAAAATGTGAAAACAATTTTTACTTTGTGCCTGGTACAAAACTAGGCAGTGGGCCAGATGTGGCCGGCGGGCCACGATCTGTCGACCCCTGATCCAAACTTATTCTTTAAAATTTTTTTTTAGATTCACCTTTTCTTTATTTAAGTAAATTCATTTGAAAAGAAAACTGTATATCATGTCAACGGCATTCAACGTGAATAGAAGGCGACCATAAAAATAGCATACGAAAGCGAACTAGTGCCGTTAAATTCCCACCACCAGGTCCAGCCCAAGCGTCTGAGCCTGGAGCCTGTCCTCTCTCTGCTAAAGAGTGATGGAGAGGCGTCAAGGGCAAAGGAGGACAAGACTGAGACTTTCTCCTGGTCAAATTAAGGGAACAAATGGGAACGGAATGAACAAGTGGGTATCTCATTATAGAAGTTAACGTTATCTGCCCTCGCCAGGTGGCTCAGTTGGCTGAGGACTGACCTGCAATGCAAAAGGATGCCAGTCCCATTCTTGGGTCAGGACACATACCTTGGTTGTGGGTTCGATCCCCGGTCGGGGCACATACGGAAGGCAACCGATCGATGTTTCTCTCCCACATCAATGTTTTTCTCTCTCTCTCCCTCTCTCCCTTTCTCTCTCTACAAATCAATAAACATATCCTCAGGTGAGGATTGAAAAAATAAAAGAAGCCAACGTTATTTCACGCTACATCTTTTTCAGCCCAGTATCACCCTGTGGGAGGCAGCCCTGACGTCACTTGGTAAATTGCCTAGCACTGTGCCTGGCTCTGTTACTGGAGGCTTCTGGCCACCAGCACGGTGTCCTAAGTTCTAATCGAGGTCACTTACTGTCAGGGGAGAAAAAAACCTGCCTCTGACAAGCCTGTGGGGAGTGAGTCAACCTGTGCTAAGTGTTTCGAAATCACCTAATGACAGGTGGATGACCAGTGCAGGAAATTAGTATTGTTAATTAAATACTAATCACAGTAATGGTGGAGAATTCGGGCTGGGGAGACGTTAGTGCCCAAAGGCCTTGAAGTATCTTTTAAAAGCATCACTAAAAATTATCATTGCAATTGTAGCAAGGGTGAGTCAAGGACATAAAAGCCTGGTGGAAAAGGGACACGGGCCTGGTGCAAAAGCCAAACAAAGCAGCCCCAGGACCCCACCGGCCCGTTCCAGGCACAGGCTTACGCGGGGCTTCAGGAGGCCCGTGGAGATGCCACGGCAGAGTCAGGTTGTGGCGAATCTTAAGGCCCCGTGTCAGATGACTTTTTTGTTGCTGTTAGTATTTGTGTATTTAATGTGTGGCCCAAGACAACTCTTCTTCCTGTGTGGCCCAGAGATGCCGAAACGTTGGACACCCCTGCTTATCGCTACCTGAGACACCATCATCCTCTCGCCAGACAAGAGGTTAACAGATGGAAACTGGGGGCGTTCCTACCCCTCCCAGGGATGTTTTTATTTAAACACACCCTTTAAAAAAACCCAACAACAAGGATAAGGCTCTGATAACTTCAGAAGCCTTTGCAGTACAAAATAATATTAATAATAATAACCATTTATTCGATGCCTACCATGGGCTGGCATTGCTCTCAATTCCTTAATGCATTCCCATGTTTAGTTGTCTTTTACCAAAGTAGAAGGTTGGGACTTTTTTTTTTTATCACCCCCATTTTTCAGACAGAGAAAATGAGGCACAGAGAAGTTAAGTAACTTGTCTAGTGTCACACAGTAAGCGGTGGAGAAGAGATAGAAACCCAGACAACCTGATTGCAGGGCTCACTACAGCTGCTTCTTAATGAAGTGCTAACTGTGCGCCGGGTGTTTTCAAGGAGTCCTACACGCACGATTATCCCTATTGCCTCTGCCTTGAAATACATCGGATTTCTCGGTTAATCCTCACAGCAACCCTATGAAGTTGACATTATTACCCCCAATTCAAAGATGAGAAAGCTGAGGCCTGGACCAAGACTTGCCTCCGTTGGCCTCTCCTGCCTTGAAATATTACCTACAAAGCAAGCTGGAACTCAAAAGCTGCTCTGTCCTCACACCCGCCTGGGGATGGTGGGAGTGTCAGGGCTCGGAGAGACGGCGCCGGCTTTGGAGCCCGAAGTTACAGTTCTGCCTTCCCTAGCCCTAGCTTCGTGGCCCTGGGAAAATTCCAGCCCCGTGGTGAGCCTGAATTTCCTTAGAGCACAGTGGTGGAGGTTCCGTTCACCGCAAGAGCTGCCGTGAGCCCGAAATGAGATAAGGTGCTCAGAGCAGGGGCTCAATGCGTGTGTGTTTTGTGGCCTCCAAAGCCACACCTGTTGTTCTGTATTCTTATGACACTGCTGAGTGCCTCTCTCCGTCCACTTACCAGGTGCTAATGAGCATTTTAGGTATTTAGGGACCGGGGCCGGAACCTTCTTGAAGTCAAGGACCACATCCTGTGGGTCTGCGGGTCTCCCACTTGGCCCAGTGTCATTGGTGCAACCATATGCAATAAATGATTTCTTTTTTTCAGGGTGAAAATAGCTTTTCCATTTTTTTCCTAATAAAAGTAGTAAGAGCTCATCGTAAAACGGGGAAGGAATTTTACTGACCTTGTCTTGACGCGAGGATCAAATGAGATACCACTGGCAGAGGGTCACCATTACGCCTGGCCCAGAGCTTTGTAACAGCCGTTATTCAGAAAACACGTGAAGACATTTAACAAAAGTCAAAACCACCTGCTGACATTGTGAGTGTCCTTACAGACTTTTTGCTATGTATGTGCACAGACAGCCCTATAGACTAAGACAAACACTTTTTTAATGGAGTTTAATGGATGTGCCTTTTGCTTCCGTGGTAACCGGCGGGCCTCTCTCTATGCCGGGAAATATGGGTGAGTGTTGTCCCCTGGGCTGCTGAGTGCTGCTCCTTATGGATGTGCCATGACCACGACTTACTTGGTCAAGGCCCTGTTACTGCACACCTCAGCGACTCCCATTGTCTCTTCGGGGTTGGGTCGGAAGACGTAGGTCAGCTGTAGACCGAGGAAGCTTCTCACTGGCCGAGGACACTATACTTATGAAAGAGCTGTCGGGGAAGTCGCCAAGGCTGACACAGTGACTTCTGTGACGTGCAGTTTAAGTTGTGTCAAGGAAGTATCCCTCCTTTCCCTGGTGCTGGAAGGGTGGTGCTCTGGGAAGGGGACCTTTGACTCACCCTTTCCTTTGCAGTCACCTCCCAGGAGGAGTCCCCATTGCTGGGATGTCTGTTTCAGCAGAAATAGGACCACGAGGTGACAGAGGACCTGCCCTGCCCTTCTCTAAGGGCTCTGTCTGACACGTGAGAAGCCGTTTGCAAACCAAAAGTCAGAGGTGAGGTAAGTGGAGAAGCTCCAAGCTCACAAAGCCAGACAGCGAGGAAGATGGGGGTGGGCGGGCCCAGAGGGCGAGGACTCCCCGGACCTGCCTGTTTTGTGCTTTTGGGCCTCCCAGGACCTCCCTGACTATGATCTGCTCATCCTGGTCCCCCCGCCAGGCAATGGCAGGGCCCTCTCTGGTCCCGAGGTTGAGGCAGACAAGGCAGTATCCACACAGGACCTGGGTTTAGGTTTCAGACCTGTGATCTCCAGGCCCTGGAACGGGGGAAAGAGTCTCCCCTCGGCCACCTAGCTCCTCCTCTTCAAGCCTCAGTTTCTCCACCTAGAAAAGGGGAATGACGGCCCTTCCTTCAAACCGATGAGGTTGAGAAAGCATCAGGTGATGCAGGAAGCATCTAATCCAACGCCTGGCACTTCAGCCGTGTCTGTGGGTTCTGACTGCTCCGCATCCTAGCTAATGTTGAGTATAGTCAGTCCGTTTTATTTTAAGTTTTCTGGTGGATGTGAAGTCGCGGTGAGAATGGATTGAGCATAGAGACATGAGCAGTGAGTTACAAGCTGTGCGGGGGGCAGAGAGAAGGCTCTTGGTACTGGTTAATTTTTGAGGTCAGAGACCCTTCTCTTCGGGCAGAGACGGACGTGTCGCTTCATGCAGTTGGGTAGTTTCTAGAGTGTTCTGATGATGGGAAGAATGAGGTCATCTCTGAGAGAGAGCTGCAGGTTTTAGCGTGACCTAGGGGCGCCACCACCCTCTGCCAGGCACCCTTCCAAGGACTTAATAGATAGCATTTCGTTTAGCTCTCACGCTGTGGAGCAACGCCATCGTTCTCGCTTCATAGGTGGGAACACCGAGGCTCAGAGAGGCATGGTATCACACACCCAGAAACGAGCATTGGGTTTGAAAGTAATTAGGGCATATCGAAGAGAGGGGCCCAGTTGGTTGGGCATTGTCGCACAAAGCGAAAGGTCACTGGTTCCATCCCCAGCCAGGGCACATGCTGGTCCCTGGCCGGGGCATGTACCAGAAGCAGCCAATCAATGTTTCTCTCCCTCTCTTCCCTGCTCTCTATAACTAACTAACTAACTGAATAAATAAATAAATAAATAAAATATTCAAAGAAAAGAGAGAATGTGGGGGTCCTTGCACCTCGGGGCTGGACTTCTGGCTCACTGGAAACGGGTGAGTGGCCTGGAAGTGAGGTGACAGGGCCTGACTTCTCTTTCCCAAGGGACCTGTGGATCAATAGATGGTGTCCTTACCTCCCTTGAGGAGCCCCACCCCCATGAAATGAGGAGACAGTGAATTGGTAGAAATTCTACAGAGAAATGAATCTACAGCGAGGAAGGACAGGGGGTCTCTACTCTCGTCTGGGGGTTGAAGAGAGGCTTCTAGAGGGAAGTGCTACTCTTCACATCCACCAGAAAACTTAAAACAAAAAGGACTCACTATACTCAATATTATCTAGGGTGCGGAGCAGTCATAACCCACAGACATGGCCGAAGGGGGTGGGAGTTATTGTAGGACCAACTCGGGAAACTTCGGCAGTATCTACTAAGTTTAAACACACACATCCCCTGGGACATGGCAACTATATCCTTTGATTTGTACCCAAGAGGAACAAGTTCTTATAGCCACCAAAAACACATATGGGAAGGTGCATAGAGACTTCACTCCAAATAGCCCCAAACTAGATATGGCCTGAATGTCCCTCTATAGTCGGATGAACAAATTCTGATAACTTCATACCCTATGATACCACACGGCAAAGCAAAAGAACAAAGTACCGCCACACACAATTACGTGGGTGGATCTCCTACGGTTAAGATTGAGCGGAAGAAGCCAAAAACACCCTGTGTGGGTCCGTTGGCATGAGGCTGGAAAGGAATCATGGTGAGAAAAGCCAGCCCCTGCTCACCTTTGGTGGATGCCAGTGAAAGGGAGTACAAGGGAGCCTTGTGGTGTGGGGGACGTGATCTGCGTGGTGAGTACGCGGCGGTATGTAGGCATACGTAGTCATCTGCTGAGCTCTACATGTCATATTGAGATGCTTTACTGAACGTAAGCTATACCTCATTACAAGGTCAAAACAGGACAACAAATGACAAAGACGACAGGGACCGAGGCTAAGATCCGAAGGATAAGTAAACACTAGCCAGTGAGAAGGGACAGCCGTGTGCCTGGAGGAGAAACCAGCATGTGCAAAGGCCCAGGGACAGGAGTGCATGGCACTGCTTCTCCTCTTGGCTCTGGGTGCCCTGATGATGTGCGTGCCCCTCGCTTCTCTGTGCCTCTCTCCACCCACGGAAGGTTTGTGCCATGGACTAGGTGGGCAGAAATGACTCCTACAGCTCCCCGCTCAGGTCTGTGTTTGGATGTTCCACCTTGGAGTTGTTGAAGAAGGAGCTGCAGTCAGAGTGGAATGGGAAGGGCTTGGAGTTCAGTTGCGTTCACAGCTCAACGGTGCCATGGATAGGCCCCATCACCCCCCACCAAGCCTCAGTTTCCCTATCTGCGAGAAAGGCCTTTATCATGTGATGTTTTAGTGACAGAGGCAGGTGAAAGAGATACTCAACCGATGCCTGTCCTATGGGAATAAGGTCTGAAAGCAAGCCGGGCACCCCAAACTCGCGGCTCCCCCTAGAGTAATCCGGTGTGGCCCTAGTTCAGCCTCTGAAACCCCTGGTCTTGATTTCCTGTCACGTGGGGCTCAAACCACCACTTAGAAAGGTGCCTGGCTCGTATTAGAGGTTTGAGGATTGTTGGCTCATGATAGCGAGCACTTACTACATGCCAGGTACTGCTCTGAGCTTTTTACACATACGGACTTGTTTAACCCTCACAGTAAATACTACCGCTCCATTTTACAGAGGGGGAAACTGAGGCACAGAGCGGTTGGGTCACTTGCTCTCAGTCACACAGTTAATGGGTAGAGCTTGGCTCTGGATACCCTACTCATAACCACACCTCTGTGTAGCCAGATTATACAGCACTGCCCAACTGGCCTTCCTGAGACAGGCCCATGGAAGCCTGGAGACGGTGCGGGAAGTAACCAGGGTTCCGCCAGGGCTGTTGGGTAGCCTCAATCAGTAACCAAGATCAGCACTGTTGGGTAGCCTGTGGGACACTCTGGAGCCCTGACGCCAGTGAAACCTACGCCCTTTTCAAGGAAGGCAAACCCACCCAGAGAAATTGTCGAGCCAACAGGCACCATAAGCCACTTGTAAGCCCGGAGGTGCCCAGGAGGGATGAGGCTCAGCAACGTGCCACTGCTGCCGAGGAGAGGCAGAGCTGCCCTTTGTTCCAGTTTTGATTTTTTTTTTGGCTGCTGTTGTTGTCATTATTGTTTTTGGGGAGGAGAGATGGGCCACTTTCAGAGTTTGTTGTTTTGCTTAAAGGATTAATTTTCACCTGTAGCATCATGTGGGACTTGCAGCCACTCCCTTTCCTCTGTGCTGTCATGTTTTACTGCTTTTCATTTCTCCATGAAGAAACCTGATAAGAATGTTTTAGAAGCTTCAGCCTGTGGGTGGGGATGGGGGGACCCAAGGGGGAGCCATTTATTCTCCCTGGCTGCAGGACAACTTAGATGCCAGAGAGGGCCACCGGGGGTGGGATCATCGGAGATGCTTGTGTTTTCCCTGCCTCTTTGTACATTTATGGGCTTTCCATATTTGCATAAGCAAAACAATTGAAAAATGCATGGAGAGAATAGCTAATATTTATTGAATATTTACTACATGCTGACTTTCTGTGTATTAACTCGCTTAACTCTTCAAACCACCCTATGAAATGGATATTTTTATTATTCTTATTTCCAGATCGGGAACTGACGTGCAGAAAAATAAACAAGGTAGTGAGAAATTCAAACTATCAACATTTAAAAAGAGATTGTCAATAAAAAACAATAACTTACTGATGCCGTGACATGGGTGAACCTCGAAAACTTTATGCTCAGCGAAAGACTCAGGACACAAGAGATCATGTATTGTATGATTCCGGCCATATAAAATGTCTAGAAAAGCCAAACCTATGGAGACAGAAGCAGTTAGTGGTTGCCTGGGGCAGGGGTTGGAAACAGGGAGTAACAGTAAATGAGCATGAGAGAACTTATTGGCAGAGATGAAATATTCTCAAACGGACTTACAGTGATTCGGCGTAACTTGGCGAATTTACTAAAAACCATCGAAATGGGTGCATTATACCCATTTCATCTTACCCAATCCCTGCTCATCTTACCCACAAAGATCAAGATACTCAGCATCTCACTTTTGCACCTGCGAGGCCAGAGAACTATTTTCTAGCCGTTTTGTTTGTAAGTACCATGTTTCTACAATTCACTTGGAAGTCCCTTCGAGTCCGGGTACAGCTTCCTCTATTTCCTTCAGATCTCCTGGTCTCTGCTCAGTCATCTCCTCCAGGTCAGGTTTCCCTCCTCTGAACCCCCTCACATGTCTTGGGATGGTCTTTTGAGCTGTTTGTGTCCAATTAGCTCCCCCAGAGCTCCTGAAGTTCTTGCTCACAATTGTTTCGCCAGCATTCGGGCAGGGGCTGTGCCAGAGCTGCTGCTCAATAAGTGATCATGGACTGTCTGACTCTCTTCAGTGCCCAGGACAGGGCCAGGTGTACCCCTGCCCTTCCTGGGGCTTCCCACCCCAACTCCAAGGCAATTCTGTTAGCAGAACAGATTCTTCCTAGAAAAGGCTGCAGGGAACCACTCCCCAGGTGCGGCTTCTTAATCCCTTCTGTCCTGTAGGCCTCTTGAGCATATCTGGTGAAACCTGTGGACCCCTTCTCAGAATAATTTTTTTCCATTAAAGATTCTATCTATTTTATTTTTAGACAGAGGGGAAGGGAGGGAGAAAGAGAGGGAGAGAAACATCAGTGTGTGGTTGCCTCTTGCGCACCCCCTACTGGGGACCTGGCCTGCAACCCAGGTGTGTTCCCTGACTGGGGATTCGAACCAGTGACCTTTGGTTCACAGGCTGGCACTCAATCCACTGAGCTACACCAGCTGGGGCTCAGAATAATTTTTAAAAATTTCATTCAGATTACAATGAAAACAATTTTTACTAACATACAGTTATCGAAGTATTTAAAAACTTTTGTGATATAGTAACATGGGCTTCTTTCTTAATACACTAAATAAGATTTAGTGGTGAGCCCGATATAATCTTAATTTCAGAATTGTGGTATCTTAAACAATATTTTGAGATACCTGTAGTAACTGAAGTGTGATTTGAAAACATCTGTGATTTCTATTAGTGGCAAAACCACAAGGACTTTGCCTGCATTCACGATCAAAGGGAATGCTAAGAAACTGGTGAAAATGGAGATACAACTTTTGTCCATGCCAATGTCATGGACCCCTCAGAATTCCATCCTGAGCCCCGTTGGGGGTGTCCATGAACTGCTGCCTTAAGATAAAGGGGTTTTGACTCTTTCGTTTAGATAAACAAGAAAATCACCAAGACAGGAGAGAACAAAGAGTAAAGAGCCGCCGTGGCGCTGGGTTGGGATAAACGGAGAAAGGTTTCAGGGCAGGCCAGTTTCGCGCTGGGCGTTGTAAAGGTGAGCCTACTTTGGAAGGAAGCACGGGGCTGGGGGTGAGGGAAGGAAACATGCGGAGGGTTTGCCCTTGAGACTGAATCAAAAACAGCAGACTGACACTACAGCCTTGACCTCGCCCTAGAACAAGTCCATGTCATGTTTGTGTCTCTTGTCACTGTGAACACCAAGCCATTGTCCCTGTAAAACAGGGTACCTGCCCTCAATCTTATACACAATGAGACAAAACAAACACGAAAATGAATAACAAGGCAAATATTAAATTGCAATTCAGAAAATGTGTCCAGAAGAATCTGGAACACGCCACATATCTGGCTAAGTGCACACAGCGCAACCTACAGGAGTTCAAATGTAGGGGGGGCACCTCCCCTCTGAGGTTTGTGGCCAGGATCAAAAGAGGAAATGGACAAGAGGCCAGGGAAGTCGGAAGGGCAGTTAGAGCACTCGATCTGGGACCGCTTGCTGCTCCTCTGGTCTCAGTGACCTCAGTAGAATGGGGATAGTAGCCAAGTACGGCGCCCGACATATACTAAGCACTCCATAATGGGAGCTATTATTACCACTTAAAAAATGATGTTTGCAAATTGATTCTAGCGACACCAGATTGGTGAACTTGGCCTTTACGATGGTAGATCTGAAAAACTGATTTGAGTGAATGAAAGAATGAGTGAATGAATGAATGAATGAATGGAGTGAGTGAGTCCCCGGATTGGCTCCACCCTCCAGACTTGTTCCTTCCCCATGTTGCCCCCTAATTGGCTCAATGAAATGGAACCCAGCTCTGGGGTCAGCTAGGTCTCAGTGTGAGTGTGCAATGGTGGGAGATGGTCATTCCGCGCGGGGGTGCGACAGCAGCGCAGACTGAGCAGACTGAGCAGACTGAGCAGGCGGGTGTCGTATTCCTGGATGGTCTTCACTCAGCCTCCCCTTCCCTCGCCTTCCGGAATCGGCTTGGCGCCTCCCTGGGTCTAGAGGGCTCTGCAGTGCCCAGGGGAACTTTCGGGCAAGCGGTCGAGGAGCCTGCCTGGGTCCACCGCGTGGGGAACGTGCAGGCGGAGGAGCGGCAGGAGCGGCCTTACCCTGGGAAGGTCGATCTAGGCCGCTCAGGCTAAAGTGGGGGTGGGGTGCCGATGCACCTTCGGATGCTACGGTCCCCCAGCCCTTCCAGCCCTTCCAGATGGAGGTCTCCTGCACTCCGTGGGAATTTGGGGCCTAGGGAATTCGGGCGGGAGAGAAGCGGAGCAGAGAACGTGGCAGAGGACGTCGGGGTGGGGGCCACCTAAAGGGGGAAACGAGCGCTGCCGAAGCTGCCGGTCCCTTTAAGAGGCCGGGCTGGCTCTGCGGCGGCTCCAGCTAACCGCGTGCCTAGTGCAGCTCTGCAGTCGGTGTCCCCAGCGAAGAATCAGAGCCGCGCGGGGCGGCAGCATCAGAGCAGGGGAGGGGTGGTTCTGTAGGACCTGGGCGGAGCCAGAGCTGCAGGCAGCTGGTCATTGGAGCCAAGAAAGCGGCGGAGTCCGGGAGTGGGCAGAGCCAGACTCTGTGGGCGTGGCCCGGGGCTGAGCATCCCGGGGGCGGGACCTTGGGCTCCCGGAGCACCGCAGGAGGTGCGGTGGGACGGGGCTATGGCGGGGGCGGGGCCTGTTTCTGCAGTGGGCGGGGCCCGCCGCAGAGGGGCAGTGCTGGCCAAGAGTCCTCTGCGCGCTGCTGCCGCGGCGCCTCCACTTCGTCTCTGACAGCCCCGGCGCCGGTATCCGCTACCCTCACTACCTCGAACAGCCGCCGCGGCCTCCATCGCAGCCCGAGTCCCGTTCCTTGCCTCCGCGCCCACATCCGGGGGCAGTCGGCTCCCAGTCGCTGCGGAGGCCGCATCTGGTGAGCATCTGGAACCGCCCGGCCGGCCGCGCTGGAGCCCGCGCCCAACCTGGCCCGGCCGCGCCGGGAGCCCTGCCCGGAGCTGGAGCCTCCCCTGGAGCCGCGGGCCCGGGGCCCTGAGCTGCGCAGCCGGCGCATGGTGAACTCGCTGCTGTTCGGAGAGATGGCTTTGGCCTTCGGCTGTCCGCCGGGCGGCGGCGGCGGCGGGGGCTGCCCCGGCGGGGGCGGCGGCGGCGGCGGGGCCGGGCCAGGGCCATCGCCAGTGACGGCGGCGCTGCGGGACGACCTGGGCTCCAACATCCACCTCTTGAAGGGGCTCAACGTGCGCTTCCGCTGTTTCCTGGCTAAGGTGCACGAGCTGGAGCGGCGCAACCGGCTGCTAGAGAAGCAGCTGGAGCAGCAGCAGAGCGAGCGCGAGCGGCGACTGCGCTACAGGACATTCACCCGCGAGCAGGCCGTGCAGACCGGGCCCGATCTGCTACGGCCACCAGCGCCCGGCAGCGGGCATAGCATCGGCAGCGGCGCGGCGGCCGGCGCCAACGCCAACGCCAACACCGTGGCCCTGGGCTGCCTGCCCCCCGGCGGCGGCTCTCACCCGCAGCTCTACGGCCGCCTGCCTGGGACCATCTGGAGCTACACGCAGGTGCGGCGCACGGGTGGCGGCGGCGTGGAGACCGTGCAGGGCCCGGGCGTGTCGTGGGTGCACCCCGATGGCGTGGGCGTGCAGATCGACACCATCACGCCCGAGATCCGGGCGCTCTACAACGTGCTGGCCAAGGTGAAGCGCGAGCGCGATGAGTACAAGCGGAGGTGAGTGCAGCCCCGCCTCTCTCGCTGCGGCCGCGGAATGTGTGTGTTCGGGAGGGGCAGGTGGCAGCCAGCTGGTCCTAGCAGGTGGGCTGGAAGCCGTTTGCAGAGCACCCTGGAAAACTCAGTTACCTAGTTCCACGAGTGGGGGCGAGCGCTGACTGTAGCAGGGTATACATCCTACACGTCGTTGGACCAGGCACGTTGTTTCGTAGGTGACAAAATAGCCATGGGTGTTTTAAGTAATCTCATTTCATTTTCAGGGCACCTTCGAGTGTAGGGCATTCTTGTCACCAATTTGTAGATGAAGAAACTAAGGCACAGAGATGCAAGTGACTTGCCTAAGGTGGCTTGGCTAGTAAGTAGTGAAGTCAGGATTCGAACTAGTGATTTTAAGTACCTCCTGGCTAGTCTGTCTCCCAGCCTAGGTACTTTCCCAAGGATGTGGAGGTGGGCTGCCTCCCTCCATGGGTGAAAAGAAGAAAACTCTAAAGTGACCTACTGATCTTTTGTTCCTTGAATTAAATGAGACTATGTATTTGAAGCTGGATGGATCTCTCACCTCTGGGGCTAGGCTCTGCCTTCTTGCTCTAGCTCTATAAGGCCCAGCTGGCTGGGCTGGATAACCAGACATTCATCAGATTGGCCACAAGCTTTTAAAAACACCTCCCTTCAACCTCCCTTCACTTCTCCTCCCCTCGCCCCCATTGTCATGGGTTATTGGGCCCCAACAAACTCAGCCCTAAAGGCCCACAGGAGGACATTGAATGG